>JACJUY010004195.1:33308-71379 GCA_014220935.1 Platorchestia sp. MABIK | reverse complement strand
AGCAGCTGAGAGGAGGAAGCTGGATGTGTTTGAGATTAAGTGTTTGAGGAGCATGTATGGAGTAACAAGAAGAGATAAGATCAAGAATTAGGTGGTTAGGGGGCAGACGGGTATTGTCAAAAAGATGAGCGGGCGGGTGGATGAAAGAGTACTTGGTTGGTTTGGGCATGTTGAAAGAATGAATGTTGAGCGGCTGGTGAAAAAAATTTATACGTCGAAAGTGAGTGGTACTAGAATGCGAGGTTGACCACGGATGAGTTGGATGGATGGAGTGAAACGTGCTTTGTATGAGAGGGGTCTGACTGTGGACGTGGCGAGAGGGATGACTGCGGACAGAAGTGAGCGGAAGCAGTGCATAAGGAGGTCATTTTATTTTTTAACGCTGTCGCTGGGCACCTGCCCGCGTGTGATGGGGGTGACCTGTCTTTTGCGGATGGAGGGGCTGCACTCAATGAAGCGGTTGGGTTAAACCAGCTATGGCTGTCGGGCCTGACTGTGGAAGATGGTTGTGCTGGGCTGCTACTGATCCAGGCAGTTCTGGTGCGGCCAGTGCTGCCTCTCTTGCCTCCTAGTGACTAAGGGTGATTTGATTGTGGCCTGCTGTCGGCTACCCTCCCGTAGGGAGGAGAAGCCTGGTATACGTATGTATGCCATAGTGTTTGGTCATAATAAAATTCCCTGATATTTTACCCTGCTGTAAAGGGATCTGACAATCCCCTGGTGTTATCTAGTTTCCAGTCAGTTTAGTTTTTCCATATGATGAACTGTTGTCCTCATAGTTGAAAGATGTTGAGACAAGGTCTTTGCCAAACATTCGTTGGAGTCTTTTTTAGGACGGGGCACCTTAGGTATTTAGGTAAATTTTTTTGCAGTAATGCTTTGGTTGCTCCATTTAGTATTAAGTATTTTAAGTATTAAGAAGCTTGGAGCTTTTTTTTTAACCTTTGGTAGTGCATATATTATTGACTCAAATAACTCATTATAGGCCGATTTCTTACATCTGGATATTTAGACAACATTCGTTATGTAAAAAAAAAGCAGTAAATTTTTGCTGTTGAAGGTAGTAAAAAGTAGTAAAATTTGGAAATGAAATATCAGTAGACACCCTGTTTAATCATTAGGTAGATATGCTTTGATGTTGCAATTTTGGCTTCAAGGAGCTAGTCATGTCGAAAGATTCTTCATGTGTTCTCACTATTGAATAAATTGTTTTTTCTCTTATTTTGTATTAATTATTAATTGAATGCCTGAACTTTTAAGAAATGTTAAAATTCATTTTGAATTATTTTACTGTACATGAATTTTAGGCTTTCTAGCTTTTTACCATCACAGTTTTGTGCTATTGCACTAGATCTATGTCTAAATTTCCTGTAGTTTTATTAAAATAAATGCATGCGTTGGTAAAAAATTTGGAAAATTTCTCACAGGAGAGTTTGGAGGACATAGACAGAGCTCTGAAGAAGCAGTACCCTGAGCACCTGCAACACAAGGTGCTGGTGAGGCGCGCGCAGTGTCTCCAGGCAGTAGGACGGCGCTCAGAAGCCTTGACAGCTGCAGGGCAAGCCCGCACTCTCTGTGAATCTCTAGCTCCCACCAAAAGCAGGGATTCTTATTTTTCTACCTTGGAAGCTCTCGAGGCCCTCAATGTCACTTTGAGGGATGTTGAAACGACAAATTCTACTGTCACTGGCCGCACTTCTGGTAGCCCAGCCAAAAGTTTTGCTTCTTCTGGAGAAAAAGAGGCGTGTTCTCGCGCTGACTTGAATGAGGAAATGACGTCTGCTATAGCAGATTACAAAGTTCAAGCAAACAAGTATGACTTATTGGATGGGCCTAACCGTGATATTAACTTCATGTCGGATGCCTTGCAAATGAGGTTTGATGTAAAATTTTCTTTCGTGCTAGTTTTACTATCATTTCTCGTTATTTTTTATACTCGCAACTTATTTCACAATCTCAATTGTACTTTTAGCTCTTATAGCAGCTTTCTTTGTCACAATTTTCCTTGGACTTTTTTCTTCTGTTTTTCAGTTGTGACCCCCTCCCCAAAAGTATAGAACTATTGTATACATGGAAATTGGCACTCCCAGGGAGAATATGTGAGGTTTTGAGCTGAGAGTTAGGTAGGCCTTGTTTTGGTTGAAATGAAATGTGTTTTGTTGTGCTATGGACCATCTTTTTCGGTTCACTGCTGTCCAATTTTTCTGTGCTTCTATTTTCTTCTTAAACTTTTATCTTATTTCTTGAATTTCTTTCTCAACTTCCTGTTTCTATGCACTTTGCGCATAGATTCTGCATTCCCTTAATTCAATACTTAAAGGTGTCCTTCGCTTTTCTCTTTTTGGAACATCTTTGTTGTGGTTAAGGAGGCTTAAACTAACTTCTAATCCAATCTAATTTTCAGGTGTGAGTACCTAAACATTAAGAGACAGGAATTGCCATTTTCATAATAGTTTAACTACCGGTAACCGACGAGAATTTCGCTACAAGATGTATAGGGATTAAGTATTGTAGATATTGAGTATTGTAGATATGATTTAAGTATTGTAGATATGATTTAAGTATTGTAAATATGGTCGTTGAAAAAGCTCTTAACCTCATTCTTAGACATTTTGTCAATTTTAAAACCTTAGTAATTAGGCTCTTGGAAAAATTATTTTAAAATCAAGCATATCTTTCTACCCTTCAGCTCCTACATCCATCTCGACCAAATTTTTTGTTGAAACATTTTGTTTCATAGATCTTTGATTTAGGAGGTTGTATATTTTTTTAGACATTTTCTTCTAACGCACAAAATATCCCAATATCCTGTTTCCAGTGGGAGTAAACCTGACGCATTTGCCAAGAATAGCGTATTTTCTGCTCAACTTTGTAAGAATAAGGCTAGTGCTGATACTATGCATTGCTGCTCTTCTGCTTGCCATGGAAGTATAGCTCAAGGTGGAAATACTGTGTTCCTCGCATTCTACCATCTCTCTTAACTGCTGAAAGTCTCTTAGTGTGACGAGTTTTTGATATCCATTGTCGAAATAAATATCCTCAGTGATTTAGAATTAGCGTTCTTCCCATTTGACTGTCAAACTCCAATCTTGGTGTGACTTTAGTAGAATTAATGTTTACTTATTTTATTCTTATTCTAGTCTTGCAAATGCTTAGGTAAACTAGATTATCAAAACTACTCAAATTTCATGACGTGAGCATAATTCTTGAACGAGGATTACTTTTCATGCCACCTTAAGTGGTCAAAGTACTCTTAGTGTTTAAAAACTGTTTTTGGAAGTATATTTGTTCTGATAGGAATGAGAGGGAGGAATAAGGGTTACATTTTTGTAAAAAGGTTGATGCATTGCAATCCCTGAGGAGGATACAACTAGTGTATCTATGGGAATTAGCACTCCTTGGAGGAAAATGTGAGGACCCAAGCTGAGAGTTGGGTAGGCCATCTTTTTGTTAAAAAAAATGTTCTTGTTATGTTAAGGACCACCTTTTTTCGGTTCACTGCTGTCCTGTTTTTCAGCACCTGCTACTTTCTTCTTCAACTTTGATCTCGTATCATAATCTTCTTTCTCAACTTACTATTTCTATGCTCTTTCTGCATAGATTCCGCGTTGCCTTAACTCCATACTAAATGGTGCCTTCCTCCTTTGGATCGCATTTGTTGCAGATAGGGAGGTTTAAACTAACTAATAATCTTATCTGATGCATTACAAAAAATGAAACAAAATAAATTTCACCAATGTGAAATTGCTTCTTCAAATACAATCGCCCACATTGTTAAACATTCTCATCGAATTCATGATGAAATTATTCAGAAATAAAGCATTCATTTTAATTGAATTAATGCTTGCACCAGGGAGAACACCAGCGAGGGAAGGCACATCGTAAGCAAGCGGACGATTCCTGCTGGCTCAACTCTGTTCGTTGAGCGGCCCTTTGCGTATATGCTGCTTCCCAAACACCTCTCCTCTTACTGCTACAACTGCATCAACTTCCTCTCCACCGTCCCCATCCCGTACGTAACGCTGGTGCTGCGCGTATCAACATACCCAAGGAATGTAGCTGATTTTTGCTATGTTGTATGTCAAGTACGCGTGTCGCGAGGGTATAGTGCTTATTTTGCAGTGATGCAACTGTAGTAGATTTGCTCAAGTCTTGTAATTTTCTGGATTATTTAATGCAGTTCACCTCAGCCGATTACATGTTGGGATTTACTGACTTACTTAGTGTGTTTGACGAATTATTTAGAGTGGTTCATTGAAATACTTGCTGTTTTTTGAGAATTTATTTACTGTGATTTGGTACGATTCGTTTTGCATGGCTTGATGGATTTCTTAGAAGGCTTCTATCAAAGACATTTTGAAATCGTGAAAATTATATGAATTACTTGATGTTTCTGGTTTGGCTGTAAATTTATTTGTCAAGAGTGATAAACGTATGGGATTTTTGTAAATCTTTTCATATTAAAATTTACTCGTAGATATAGAAACTGATGAATGATTTAATCTCTGGAGATATTAGGTATTAGCAATCTCATTATTTGGTCACGCTTTTAATTTGAATATCTGTTAAATTTTTAAGCTTTAATCTTCATTGCGATTAAAAAATCATAAATTTGAAAGTAAAAACGAGTTGATTGGAGAAACCTCATGCAGTGAGTTTTTCTAATTTAGTCAATTTCTAAAAATTACTCGGGTAGCTTGTTGGAGTCTCATGAACAATCCTATTCACGCTAGCACAGGGCTTCGTTGCAGTTCTTTTCCTTGGTTTTGGAAAATTTTTAGAAAGGCTGCTGTTGTCCGGTTCTTCTGCATCTACAATGGAACCCTCCACTGGAATATTGCATTTCATTTTAGTAGTTATAGAAACCTGAGTGCTTTTTATTTTATGTTTTCCAGCTTATAGTTACTATTTTAACATCGATCTTTGACAGGTTTTCTTGCTGGATTTTTGTGGTGCATCCTTCTTTAACTTCCTAGAGCAAAGATATGTGAAGGGTGATGGAATATGAGTTTCACTACTTACAAATGTTTATGTTTTTGCTTCAGTTATACCTTCCTATTGCACTTTTCCGGTTTTAAATTTGTGTATTAATGAAACCTTTCATGCCCACGTAGGCCATTGACCACTAGGCTTCTTTCTGCTCAGTTAGTTCCTCTATTCAACCTTATGGTAAGCATATTTGACTGTCATACTTCAATCTTGGTGTGACTTAAGCAAAATTAATGTTTACTTATTCTTATTCTTTTCTTGCAAATGCTTAGGTAAACTACATTATCAAAAATACTCAAGTTTCATGACTGGTGAGCATAATTCTTGAACGAGGATTACTTTTCATGCCACCTTAAGTGGTCAAAGTACTTTTCTTTTGTGCTAGTTTTTGCATATCTAGTTTTCGTGCCACTGAGGATATTGGGATTTGAGACGTTCTTCTTGTTTGTATTTTGATTGGTTGATTTAGGAAAAATTCTCGGTCATGTGTTCACATGGTGTACCAATGGAATAAAAATATTTCGACGTTCTGAGCTAATCTTGTTTTTTTCATTTATTTGCAATGTTCAAACATATGGTTGGAAAAGTTAAACTGTCAAGTGCAACAACAAAGGATATTTTTCATGATGTACTCAACTGTTACCTCAAGCCAATTTTGTCATTGCATTTTTTTGTCTAGTTTGAAGTCTCTTAGATAATGTGAACCCTCCAGTTTAGAAGTTTTTGTTCCTAACACAACATACCTATGGAAACATGTGTATATATAAACCAGATAGAAATTTTCTACGGCATGCATGTCGGCACTCAGTAGTGCTGCATTTATGGTTTTCATAAGAATGAAGTTAATCAAGTTAATGTATTCCTTATATTTTATCATCTCTCCCTCTCACCTGCTGAAAGCCTTTCGCCAAAACGAGTTCTTATTAACCATTGTTCAGAAGAATCTCCTTCATGGCTCAGAATATGCATTTTTCTCATTTTAGGGAGACGTTTCTTCTATTGTGACAACATTGTTTTATGAATGTGATGAGTTCTGTGTGTATAGTTTTGTAACCTTCAGAAAATTTAGGGTTTTGTGATTTGGATTCGTACTTCATCGTCGCCCATCTCGCACAGGGCGCCTCAATATAGAGGCGTGCAGCACATGTTACCACAGATATATGGGCGTGTATTGGACGCCTAGGGGCTGTAGGAATCCTCTCATAGTATAATAGGCGCCTGACATGTTTGCATAAACACGCTTGTTGAAAATATGCAGCAGTAGGCGACTATAATTTCTGAAAATTTTTTAGGGGCGCCTCAAATTATCGGCGATGTAACTCATAATTTCTGACTGGGAAGCATCATACATTTATCATTTCCATCTCCACAGTTCCAGTCAATACTTCTTCGGCATCTGCTCTAGTTACAATTCTTTTCCTTTTACACGTTCTTACACGTTCTGTAGACTCGCTTCATTTGCGCTACCACACACGTTTTGGAGACGTATCCTGTAGACTCCAGCAATGGATCCGTCTCCGTGCTTTAATGTTAATTTTTTCAACGCCCTTCAATAGTAAAATCATCATCCTGTAGACCAATGAAAACTGCGCGTGAGTAAAGCAGACCGCGTTTCAGATGCGTGAACTGCCGCATCGTGGTGTTCTGCAGCGAGGCGTGCAGGGACGCCGCCCAGCCGTGGCACCGCCTCGACTGCTGCAGACTCACCCTCACGTCAGCAGGGGGCATGGCGCAGCTCGCACTCAGGGCCGTCGCGGTCGCCGGTTGGCCCGTCTGTAGCGCCGTCATGTGGGTGCTTCCTTCTTTCTTTGCTTGTTTTAAGGGGGAAGGTTTTCTGTCTGTTTTAGGTTTTCTTTCTGTCTATGGTGCGTCCATCTTTTCTTTGTTTTATAAATAGAAGTGCCAAGATATGCGTCTTCAATGAGATCATTATCTATTTAGGAAAGTCAATGAATGAAAATTTCTTGAACGTTTCGACCTCCAGCGTCATTATCAACCTGAAAATAAGTAGAAAAAACTAGTTAAATGTCAAATTTACATCAATCATGGAAGAAGAAAAGCTAAAAAAAACGCATGTGTATATGTAAACGTTTCTATATATATACATATATATATATGTGTAAGCATAAATGTTTTTTAGCTTTTCTTCTTCCATGATTGATGTAAATTTGACATTTGACTAGTTTTTTCTACTTTTTTTTAGGCTGATAATGACCCTGGGGGTCGAAACGTTCCAGAAATTTTTATTCATTGACTTTCCTAAATAAATGATCTTATTTGAAGACGTGTATCTTGGCACTTTGATTTATAATTCGAATGTGCAGAAAGCAAACCATTAATGTATATTCATTTGTTTTATATTGGTGATGTGAGGCGTCCTTCTTGTCTATGTCGTCTGTAGTGCCTTCATGTGGGTGATTCCTGCTTTGTTTTAAGGTGATGTTGTAAGGCTTTCTTTCTGTCTCTAGGCGCGGCCACATGTTTTTTTGTTTTTTGGTGATTTGAGACGTCCTTCTTGTCTGTATTGTCGTGCTGTCGTGTGAGTGCTTCTTTCTTTGCTTTAAGGTGGTGATACGAGTCGTCCTTCTTGTCTGTCTCGCCTGTAGTGCAGTCATGTGATTGCTTCTTTAATTGTTTAAGGTGGTGATGCAAAGCTTTCTGTCTTTAGGTGCGATCGTTTGTTCCTTTGATTTGAGGGGTAATGTGAGGTTTTCTTAGTATGGTGAAGTAAGGCTGTCTTCTCGTCTGTTTTGACTCATTGCCTTCATAAGCTCGATGTGGATAGCAGCGAAGATACTAATTGGTAGTAACACGTTGTATTTCTAGTGTGTTACTTGCAAACCCTGCATTCTTAGTTTTTTTAACTATCTACAGTAGTTAAAGAGCGTCATTATTTGCTCTGGCTAATTTTTGAATTCATTTTTTATCATTGCTCATTTTTAAACCTGAAAAATATTGACTTTTGATAAAAATTTATTTTTCCTTTCTCTCCTATATTACATGTTGATTACATTTCATACTCATTTGCACATGACGCTTTATTTTATAAATGCTTTACAACTTATAATTGTTGTTGGAGATGAAAATAAGTGCATTTTATAGCAATCCCCGTTTGGGCCTGTGGCACGAAAGGATTTCTATAAACTCAGTTGTTCTCTATGTCAGGATGAAGATTATTTTCTAACATTTTCATAACATATTTTCTAATATTTTCATTGATATATTCTCCATTTTTTTGTCAGAATTCGTAATTCCATTTTCGTTTTTGTGGTCTTTGACGATGATTTGCAAAACAATGTACAAAAAATCTAAACACCACATAGAGTCACCTCTGTTAATCGCGCTTGTTTGGTTGCAGGACCTCCTGCGAAAATTAGCGGAATAGCGCCACATTACTTATTTTGTTACTTGTCCTTTTTTTAAACCTTAATTAACATCACCCATTCAATCAACCTATGCTCTACCTCATTGCCTTTTTATACACTCCATTTTTATAAACTCTTGCATACGGTATTTTATGAAAACTGTCAATATAGTACTTAAACTTATCTTGGTTATAAGTACAAGGTAAACAAAAAAAGTTCTGTCCGTTTTTTTGATTAGCCATGGAATGAAGTTGAAATATATACGCAATACGTGTACCAATTGTTTTCAGATTTGGACGGCCGAGAGTAGACATCTCAGACGTTATAAAAAACACACCCAATTTGTTTGTCCATCTGTTATAAGCTGGACAGCAGTGGAGAAGGATGGAAGTGTCTACAGATCTCGTTCGGAGCTGTTTGCCTTCCGACTTCAAAGTGGGCTTAGCAGCTACGTTAAGTTGCCACATATGTCAAGCGTTTGGGGATAGTGCTGATTGAACGTACTGCAAGGCGTTGGTTTCAAAAGTCCAAATCGGGAGATTTGTCCCTCCGTCATGAGTCTCGCAGTGGACAACCACAGGTCGCGAATGACGGAATCCTGAATGCGGACATTGAACAGGACAGTAGTCTAACGTGTGGTGAAATTGCAAGACAGTTCAACGTTTCCTATGAAATAGTTGAACTCCACCTGCACCGCCTAGGTAAGACGTTCAAACTGAGCTAGTGGGTTCCGCACTCACTGTTAGAGGTCTACAAGAGACAACGAGTGGCAGTCTGCGTAACGCTGCTTTCTAGCCACCGTACCGCATCCTATTCAATCGAGTGCTTCCCAGTGATAGCAAGTGGATTCTGTACGAAGCTCCCAAGCGTTCCAAACATTAGTTGCCACCTCATGATACCGTCTCTCACTCCGCAAGACCGCCTATGCACCTACGCATGATTTTGCTTTGTCTGGTGGACAGGTCATCAAGTACTTCATTATGCGCTGCTACCAACGGGCCAAACGGTCACTGGAGACCTATACTCGCAGCAATTGGAACGTGTGCAACAGGCATTGCGCCAAAAGGAGCCAGCACTGATAAATCGCAAAGGTGTGCTTTTTCTCCATGACAATGCCAGGCCGCATGTCGCGCGAGTGGTCAGGGATACCATACAGCAGATTGGGTGGGAGACTTTGTGCCATCCACCTTATCACCTGACCTTGCGTCATCCGATTACCACCTCTTCCCCTCCCTGGATAATTATCCAATCATCCAATGAAGCAGACTTGCGCCAAGCCCTCACGGACTTCTTTGTGTCCAAAACCCCAGAGTTTTACTGTAAGGGGATTGAACAGCTGGGGACACGTTGGCAGAAGCTGCTGAGTGCCGATGGCGATTACTTTGAAGACTAAATATAAGTTACACATGCTGTGAGGCGTTTACGTTTTTTCCTTTAAAAACGGACTGAAGTTTTTTGGTTACCTTGTATTTTTAATTCTACCCAGATCTCGTTCAATACACAATTTCCTTTATTTCTTGCCGTGTGTTTTCATTTATTTTCAAACTTCTGGCGGATTTTTCTGTTAGGCTAGGAAATGCGTATTCTATTTCTATAGCATTGAAAGTAGTGGAAATTTGAACATTTCTGTACACCGCAGCATCCCGCGATATAGCGAGAAATCTGCAACACAGGTGAATATTTAAAATTTCTGCAATGCAGCGAAGCCATAAAAGATCAATCGTAAAATACGTGGAACCCCTATATTATTAGAGGGAAATACTAGTGAAAAATTTATGTGCTAATGGGATAATGTGTTTTTCTTTTACTCTGTGGCTTTGTGATAAGTTTTCATCTTGTTAATTTTAACGTGATGGTTCCTTTTCTTACCTACCTCGTAAAATGATGCGGGTCTTCTTTTTTCCTTTACGTTACTATTTTTCTGTCGACGCTATTGTATTGGGAATTCAACTTGATAAATCAGTTAATATTCCCGATATTGCCATGATTTGTGTATATAAATTTCAGGAATGAAAGTCGTGATGCAGGGGCAGAAGAGCAGTACAACAGATACACTCCCATCGGCCGCTACCAGGCGCTCTACAGACTCGTGCATCACATCGACAAGACTCCTGTGGAGGAAAAGATACAGTACTGCCTGGTGAGGGCCTTCTTTGTGCTGACAGCTGATTACTCTTTGCTGACTACTGATTACTTTATGCTGACTTACTGATTACTCTGTACTGACAACTGATTACTTTGTGCTGACTAGTGATTACTCTGTACTGACTTCTGATTACTCTGTACTGACTACTGATTACTATGTACTGACTACTGATTACTATGTACTGACTACTGATTACTATGTACTGACTACTGATTACTATTTTCTGACTACTGATTACTATGTACTGACTACTGATTACTATGTACTGACTACTGATTACTGTGTACTGACTACTGATTACTGTGTACTGACTACTGATTACTATGTACTGACTACTGATTACTATGTACTGACTTCTGATTACTATGTACTGACTACTGATTACTATGTACTGACTACTGATTACTTTGTGCTGACTACTGATTACTTTGTGCTGACTACTGATTACTTTGTGCTGACTACTGATTACTTTGTGCTGACTACTGATTACTNGATTACTCTGTGCTGACTACTGATTACTCTGTACTGACTACTGATTACTCTGTGCTGACTACTGATTACTCTGTGCTGACTACTGATTACTCTGTGCTGACTACTGATTACTCTGTGCTGACTACTGATTACTCTGTGCTGACTACTGATTACTCTGTGCTGACTACTGATTGCTCTGTGCTGACTACTGATTGCTCTGTGCTGACTACTGATTGCTCTGTGCTGACTACTGATTGCTCTGTGCTGACTACTGATTGCTCTGTGCTGACTACTGATTGCTCTGTGCTGACTACTGATTGCTCTGTCCTGGCAAGTGATTGCTCTGTCCTGGCAAGTGATTGCTCTGTTCTGGCAAGTGATTGCTCTGTCCTGGCAAGGGATTGCTCTGTGCTGGCAACTATTTGCACGTTGTTAGCAAATCATTGTTGTGATGCTGAGAGCTAATATCTTTATTCTGGGAATTGATTTGGTTCGTGCTTGGAATTGATTCCATTATATTGAGGTCCCCTCAGGTGGATAGAACTATTGCATCTAAGAGAAGGTATGAGCTCTACCCATGGGAAGATGTGAAGCCTCGAGCTGAAAGTTAGTTAGCCCTTTTTTTTGTAGGAATAAAGTATTTTTTTTCGTGAACTGTATTTTTTCTGTTCATTGCTGTCCATTACTTTCTTTTCCTACTTTTCTTGTTTTATAAACTTCTCTAAGCTTTTTATGTCTATGTACAATGGGCGTGGACACACCTGAAGTATAGATTCCTTGTTTAATTTCATACTTAGTGGTGCCTCCCTCTGGAAACACTTTTTTTGTAGTTGGCAAAAAACACACTTATAAATCTAATTTCCGTTATTTTGGGAATTAATCGCTTGATGCTGGGAACTAATAACTTGGTGCTAGGAGCTAATGAGCTAATGCAGGGTGTTTATTTTGTTCTATTTTAGTTAGTTTTTTGCTTACGACTGTTTGCGTAATTCGCTGAACTGAAGTTCTTAATATGCAACTAATAAGATTGTTTATCTTATCATCGTTAGCTTCATGCAAGCAAGTTTCTATGGTGCTGAAGTGCAGTGTGTTAGGAGATTAGGGCTCAATATCATTTTATATTCATTTTATTCTGGTGTTCATCATGTTTGAAAAGAATTAGCAACGAAATGTTAGCTTCTTGTTTTCAGGCGTCTATCATCCTTGCGACTGCACTACAAAACAAGCTGGAGACGCTAAACAGATGCGCAGCAGACGGGCACGACCAGCGAGGCAGGTCTAAGAGCAACCAACTTCCAGAAGGCTGGGGCTCACTGGAAGAGGTCGCTGCTTTGTTATATCGGCATATTGCACAGTTGGTGTGTAATGGTTACGCCATCTATCAGGTGCTTTCCCAGCCTCTGCCCCGTCTTGTAAAAGGTAAGTTTTTTTATTTTGATACCTTCGTGCTTAGTTCCTGCTCGTTATTTTATTTTTGACGCACTGTTTTTACTTCTCTTAAAATTTGTCATTTCTATTGGAGTGCGTTTATTGTTGTAATTGAAACACGTTTATTACAATCATTGAAACACATATAATACTCTCATTGAAACACGTATAATTCGTAAATTGCTCTCATTGAAACACGTTTATTACTCTCATTGAAACACGTTTATTACTCTCATTGGAACATGTTTATTACTCTCATTGAAACGCGTTTATAACTCTCATTGGAACATGTTTATTACTCTCATTGGAACATGTACGGTGTGTTGGAGGCGCTGAATTTGATTGAGGAGTGCCCATGTGGCTCTTTTACTATTTTCGTTGACTCGAAAAGCGTAATCGATGCCACGCAAATGTATAATAGTACACACCCGCTCATTGCTGAGATTCTCGTGATGTTAATAAATTTTGCGAGTAGACATAAGAATGTCATGTTATGCTGGGTGCCCGGACATGTGGGAGTATCGGGCAATGAGCGAGCTGATCGGGAGGCTAAGCAAGCTGCGGAGACAAATGGGGAGATGCTGAACTTGATGGTCCCCTTCCGAGACTACCACCCTCGGATAAAAGCTGCAGTGAGAAGTTTGTGGCAACAGGAGTGGAATGCAAAAATTAAGAATAAATTAAGAAGTGTTAAACCCACCATGCGTGAGTGGATATTGTCTAGTTGCCGCCCTCGCCGGATGGAGGTGATACTCTGCCGCCTTCGTATTGGCCATACCCGATTGACGCACGGACACTTGATGGAGCGGCAGCCGCAACCACGATGTGAGCGATGCCACGTTCCTTTGACTGTGAAGCACTTTCTTGTTGAGTGCCCTCGATATGCTGCTGCCAGGAATGTATGTTTCCCGAGACTGCGAGGTCCTGATGAGGATGTAATGACCGGAATGCTCAAGGAAATTGAGCGCTCAACTTTCAGTGTGACAGCGCTTAAGATGTTCCTAGAGAAGTGCAACTTGATATCTGAAATTTAACCAGAAAAGAATAGCGTAAGTAAGTACTTTCTTCACGTCTGAGATGTGGATGACTAAACTGCAACATGACCGGGCGCGCTGCGTAGATGCCTCTGGGGATTTCAGCGTGGGTAAGGCGCCCGGCCATAAATGGGTGGGCAGCTGAAATCCCCTACGGGGTGTTTTGGCTGTCCTGTGCTTGCGGATTGTGCGTGGCTCTGTGGATGATCCCGACAAAGATCAACTGGGGCTCTTATAAGATGACAACAATGTGGGTGGCAATTAGAGCGGTTTTTGTGAAGGCTGCTGCTGTGTTTTCCATAATGGTGATTGTGACAAACTTTGAACTACAATTAGATAGTGTGATTCCTTGTAACGATGTGAATTTCGTATTATGGAACTGTGAGATCTACGGCGCGATATAGTACGAATTACTGAAGCGCTAGCAAATTAATGCTAATACTACTAACTACTACTACTAACTACTACTTGAAACATGTTTATTTCTCTCATTGGAACATGTTTATTACTCTCATTGGAACATATTTATTGCTCTCGTTGAAATTCGGCTACTGCAATCATAAAAAAGCGCCATAGCACTAGGCTAATGTGCATTGAGGGACAGTTGTGAAAGAAACTCATTTGCATAGCTCATAGCGATAAAATCAGGTGTTGTCTTCGTTGCTGGAGTACGGCAGCCAAGTACAAAATGAGTGGAACCTATCGTTATTTTCGTGAGGTACTGAGGAAAATATGTAGTTAACTTATTGGAGAGGAATGTTTGAAAAGAATTGTGTTTTTTCCTTTCAGAGTAAAAAAGTAATCGTTCGTGTCAAGATATGCTAAAAACGCTTTTGTTGTTCTGGTGTATTTTTTATACTTTTAAACCTAGGGCTTCCACAATCCTTCCAGTTGCAGTTTTGCGCTACTGCAGAATGTAATGAGACATTGTAAACTGATGTCCATGGCTCTCTGCAATGAAAATAATCTCACTATCAATCGAGTAAAACGTTTTTCAATCTGTGCATTGAACCGGAAATGGATTTGATTGATTTCTTATCGCTAGGGTGGAAATCACAGCGATGTATTTTCTGTCTCAGAAAAAGCCTTCGTTGATCATTAATATTGCAATTGATGGTTCTCATTTTATGTCGCTTGTTGATTTTTAGTGTATGACTCCACCGTTCACTCTTAGTTTGTGGTCTAGTACAATAGTAATATTGTTTTTCGTCCTCTCTCTTTGACTCGACCCTTTTTTTAAGCAGTTGAACGATTCTGTTTTTTCATTACATGTGTTCGGAACTGCGTGCCTACTTTAAGGAATAAAGTAACTTATGTAAAATTTTTAACTTTTCTTTACTTTTAATAGAAAATCGTGTCATTTATCATAAAAAATTAATTTTTTCCTCTGACTGAAATTGTTTTTCTCCATATGCTGCATGTTTTTCTCATGCAGAGTCTGGAGAGTCAGAAATGGGCTGCGCCATCGAATCTCTGAGCCAGGAGCGTATTGCATCTGCCATATTTGCTACAGCAAGTCTCATGAACCACTCCTGCAAGCCGTCCACCATCAACAGGTTGGTCTTTCTACTTAGCATGGTCTTCCTCCTCGCGACGACTTTTGTTTGCTGTTGTACTTCCTCGATCGTAAACCGACTCAGACGGAGCTCGGCGTTGGTTGTGGGGCGCAGCATTTGTAATTCTGATTTGGCCACTTAAAATCCTATTGGTCAAGGAATTACTGAGTAATATCCTTGAACTATTTATGAGCTAGGTAGCTTTTGCAGCTTACGAAATACTTCCAAGCATTCGTTCGGTGATGAGTTATGCTGCAACCAAGAATATTATTGCTCAGTTGTATCCATCATTTTGTAAATCTTTGATTTTAACTTGCTTTAGGGTATATCAGCAGAATTTCTGTTGGAATTTTTATTTTTTACCTGCCTGCCTGACAGTTCTCAATTTAGACTTGGTGTGAGGCTCGTAATCGCTCACCGTATTGTATTCTTAATTATCTTATACTTTTAAACTCAAATTTAAAGTCATCCATTACTGTGAATTGTTTTACGTTTTATGTAATTATCGCTTACTTTTATGGGCTGCAACATTAAAGGGTGTTGCCGAGCGTATTGGATGGAGTGCGTTGTTTTGAGCATTCGGTGTTACGATGATGCTGGAAGTCGACCTTCTTCCTCTCGTTTCTTTTCAGTTACGTTGGCAACCTTCTGGTGATTCGAAGCGTGGAAGAATTGGCCCCTGGAGACCAAGTTTATTCTTGTTATGGTTAGTTGATTGACATGCAGTTTTTTTAACTGCCTCTGTGACTGCAGAAGTTGTCACAAGCAACATTATGAACATAATGCTTTCATTTCTAAGAAATCTATATACTTGAAATTAGATGAAATTTTCTGAGGTTATCAGAACTATGTTCAGATTATGGGGTTCACAGTGTTCTGGTGAACAATCGTAGCAAATAATGTAAATTTAATCAGTCTTGATTTTAATTTATATTTGCAAGCAAAGTAAAAATGTGAAAAAATTGTTCGTTAGATTTCATTGCTGTGTATAGTAAATTTTTCTATAATTTTGTGAAGTATTCTTAGTTTCATAAAATAAGAACGACACTCTCATGGGAGTAAACGTTCTTTCTTCTATGCTGTGTATATTTTTCGAGGTTCGTTTTTAAACAACTTTGAAATTTGTTACTGAAACTGGTTTGCTTTTTAGAATTTTAAAATCCGTAACAGCAAACCAACTTCTTTAATTATAGTAAGCAAGACTGTCTGATGTTAACGAACCTTATGAAGATTGCACAGTTCTCAAAACGCATTGTATCCAATGCTCTAAAGTACAATATTGATGTACGGACTATTGCCAGAGGGTCAGGAGGCATCAAACCCTGGCTGAAGTATTTGTGCAATGTTGAAAATATATCTCTTCAACTGGCTGGCAACTGTTGTGTGACGGAATGCTGGTGCGTATGAGTTGGTGTGAAAGGATGTGTTGCGGGCAATTATGCGCACAGACACTCTCCGTTGTGCACTCAGTTATCAGTTATGTGTGATTAACTGTTTAATAAACAATTGAAAAATGAGATGCAGTATTTGGTGTACTTAATTAAATGAAGCTTTACATTCCTGAGAGGAAGTACTCATGGTTGTTCCCTGGTTGCTGGTTGCTCCCTGGTTGAACGATACACGACTGTGGAGTCGGTATCGTTCATTAAGCCTAGTTTGTGTTTGCGAACAGGTCCGTACTACTGCCGGCACTCGCGCTCAGAGCGCAAATCATTGTTGCAGCAACAGTATCACTTCACGTGTTCCTGCGCACCCTGCACAGACCCCGCATATCTTAGAGCAGAGGTGAGCTTCGTTGGGACGATGTGTTCAAGTCTGCTTGTATCCAAGAACTGAATTATTGATTGCAGTTTCCCATGAAGATCTGTTAACGTATGGATTTTCTCCGTAGTGAGGCACATTTTCAAAAGCTTTACTTGACAAATAGTGTCTGAATCTTGGTTACTGTTCTTTTTCTGTGTAATTTTTGGAATTGGAATAATGGTTGTCATTTCAATTTGCGGCGTAGCTAACTTTAAGATCGCTCCCGTTACTTGTAAACGGTTGCATCCGAAATCTTTTTGTTTTTAAGGCAGTTTCTAAAATAACCTTTGTCTCCTCTTCGAGTTCTTCAAAGTTCATGCGGGAAAGCTCTGCTAGCGAAATTTGACGCTTCATAAGTCCTCTAAAATCAAACGTGCAATCTCAGCCCATCTCATGACAGTACCGTCAGAGATTTACTTGCTCAGGAGCTTATACCGAGACTTATTTGAGCAAAAACCTAACTTGAGCACAACATTTCAGAAGCAGTGGTGCGGCATGAAGTGCGAGCCGTGTGGAGGCCTGGCAGCATACAGGGACTCGGGTATCCCAACAGCTTCTGGTGGAGACTCGGAAATGAACGACGAGCTTCTCGTCTGCCTCGATTGCGGCAGTAAATATCTGCCTTCCACTCGCTTCAGTGAAATGTGCACGAAGGCCCAGAAGTTACATTCTGAAGGTAACTCAAAGCTGCGCTGTTGATTTTCTCCTGAGGTGAAAATTTAGGGACCCGGCAAGAAGATCAGATGGCGAGGAACAGTTACAGTTCAGCTTTTCTGGCAAAGGAAGTGGGTTAAAACCTGTCACAAATTTTCCTAAAAGTGGTGACCAGCGATGAGTAAAACTGCCCACCCTTCCATTACCGTTCGTTTCGGAAACGTGGTTGCGAAGTAGTCCTCTCAAACCCTGAAAAATCAAACCACCGAGCCATTTGACTCACTAATTCTTCTATGTGAGATTGCCAAGATGAAATTGTTGGTTCTCGATGGTTCCTATACCTAATTTGTATCTGCTCTGTATCTTCATTACACTGCTCTTGCTTCAAAGTTTTCCTATGTCTTTACATCGTTTAGCGAGGAAAAATATGAAATACTTATGCGTGTACCATAGCTAAAGTTGCTCTTTCTTTAGAATAAAAACTTGGGGCTTTGTTAAACGAGCTTCTAGTGCTCTGCGAGTCACAACTGAAAGCATAGTGGCGCCAACATTATGTGCGCCGTCACCGGTATTAATTTGACGATATAATGTCATATTGTTTTGTATATTTCAGCAATGTCGAATCTGGAGAAGGAAGAGTGCGACGTGGAAAAAGCAGTAGGCCAACTACAAGAAGCTGTGCAATTGGGAGCTCGAGTGTACGGCGAAGACAACGAGTTTATGGGTTCCTTGAGGGACTCTTATGCTTGGGCTCTGTCTGTACAAGGTTCGCCCTATTAATTTTGCGTGCTGTGTGCTCTATACTTGCAATCATTAGTATGATAATATCAGTGTCCCTCTGGTTTTAATCGAGGTCAAAGAAGCCTGCACGTATGCTGGGGTGATGACAGCATGTCTTGGTTTGAGACGAGCTCGGCGAGCTAAGTTTTCCTGTGAATGTTAGACGCGTGGCATTTCTGTTATTATTCAAACTTGCAAGTTTTTGAAGTGTAAATACTAAGCGTGCTTCCTAACATTGAATTCTCAGCTTACGTAGAATTCTCAACACATAGCAATTCTCTTCGTTGAAGAATAGAAAAGTGTTACCTTTTAGGCAAATATTAGTGCTGTTGGATTTGATACACACGGAAATAAATTTAGTGTGCAGCTATAATATAATTGATGAGCCTGATAAATACGTACACTACGATAGATTGACTTTTAGGGTCATTCACCATATAATTTGAAGCAGATCTCCACTGACAGCGTGATGCTTCTTCGTGTTCTTTTTTATCAGTGCATTTACAATCTAGACGAATTACGCGAATAAGTTTTCTTATGAGAAACAACATTGTTCTTTCCTTGGCTGCCTGATTGATGTTATAATGCTGAATTTATTTCGCTAGGTTCGTACGAAGACTCTGCTCGTGTGCTCAAGAAACTTCTGGCGACGGTCGAGCGTCGGTACGGCGACTCCAGCGTCGAGTTGGGACACGAACTCGTCAAATATCACGGCATTTTGAAGCAAAAGTGCCTGAAGACAATTGGGAATACTTCGGCTGAGGAGAAAGTGTGAGTGTTACTAATAATTGATACATTTTTTAAGCGCTGAAGCTTAGCTGTACGATGCGGTTAATTGTTTTCTATTTTGCAGCTATACAATCATTTCGAGTTAATGAATAACAGATTTCATCAGATTACGCTAAATTATCAAATTCTGCAGCAGTTTGAAAAATTTAGTTTTTTATTCTTGTATGCACAGGTAGGTGTGTTATTAGTAGTCTGTACATTTTCTAATGGAATTCTACTAGTATCGAGTAATTCATTTGTAGGAAACTTAGTAGGTAAGTCTTAAATGCTGTTGTTTTCATCTTTTGCTACTTGCTAAAGTCTACTAAACAAAGGGCTTAAAGTCTCGTTGTCTATGTATAACAGTTTCTGTATTTACACGTTTCTGTCATGTATAGAACTATTTTGTTAGGTTGATTTCAATAAATATTCTGTTAAGCGCATACAAATTGTATGTCAACGTGATAGTTTATGAACTGTCAATCAGAATCAGGTGTGTCATTATTTACACGAATATGTACAACGAAAGTTCAATAAAGTGTACCGCATTTAGTTCCCTTATTTCGTTATTTGACATTCTTTGATTTTTGTACGATGTTACATGTTTTATTTTATTCTCGTGTATCCAAATGGAAGTTTAAAAGTTCAACTGTGATGAATCGCTTCAAAGTCGCCGATATGAACAGTATAATTGAACGCAACTGTTCAAAACCAATGGGAATGTAGGTTAGAATGCTTTTACTCGAACGAACGTTTCGTCCGAGCCCATTGCGTCTTATAATTGTAGCTGATGCTTCATAACTCGAGCCTCTCAGGGGGATACAATTATTGTATCTATGCAAATTAGCGCTCCCAGGGGGACACTGTGAGGGCCCGAGCGCAGCGTTAGGTAGGCTTTCTTTTTTTTTTTGTTGAAATAAAATATTTTTATGTTAAGGACCACCTTTTTTCGGTTTACTGCTGTCATGTTTTTTGGCCCCTACTTCTTTCTTCTTCAACTTTTACCTTGTTTCATAATCTTCTTTCACAACTTTCTGTTTCTATGCTCTTTCTGCATAGATTCCGAGTTTCCTTAACTCCATACTAAATGGTGCCTTCTTCCTTCCTCTCTTTGGATCGCATTTGTTGTTGCGGGTAGGGAGGCTAAAACTAACGACTAATCTAAGATAAAAAATTTCAAATCTTCATAACTCGAGTCTCAAAATATTTCATGACTATTCATGCTTTTCAATTGTTCCAGAAGTCTGCGAGAAATAGACGCTGTGGAATCGCAATATGCATCTATTTTCGCCAAGGTTTACGGAAAAGGTTGGGCATCACTGATCAACGTTCAAATGTAAAAAGGTATTTCTACCGTTCACTGAAAATATATTTTCTTAAAATGGCTTCGTGTGTCTTTCTATCATCAGAATATATTTTTACACAAGATAGTTCGAGGTGAATAAATTACACGGATGTATCTTCTACCATTTATGTAAGGCCTCTTCGTTGAGAAACCAGAAGTCTAATCTTACATCGTCAACATGCAAATTTACAAACAACACTATCGTATGCGCTCCATACTAAGTTCTATAATTTTGGCGACTTTAAAAGTGAATTAAAAGCCTAAAAAAATTCCAGGACTTGTCTCTTCATGTTCTCATCACCGGGGCTTGCATATGGTTCCGCAAGGTCATGCATGATTGCGCATGAATGTGACGGTCGAAGAAGATAACTCCAAGCCTAGCCGATGTATAGTCGATTACTGAAGATAAAGTTTCAAACAATCCCATCATTGATGGAGAGTCTTGGTTTCGTCCGGGAGCAAGTGTGAAATTTGCTGACAACCCTACTGCTGTATAAATATATACACAAACTACACATAAATATTCGGTAAGCACAGTCGATGAAAAAATGAAATATTCTCAGATGTTCCTATCGCGAATGATCCTGAAAGTTTTATCTCATTTCATACATGTGAAACTAAACTAAAAATAAGACCGAAGCGAGAATACATTACTAACGCACGTAGCAAGAGAACTCCATGCGAGGCTATAGACTTAGGAGTGGAGTCACCCAGTAGTACGCAGTGACTTACAACAGCTTGGTAGTACGACGACTTTTAAGGTCACAAAGTGAAACAATTTAAACCAAATGTAGAGCAATCCGTAGCATTTTAGCTTTTTCTAAAATATAATTAAAATAAGTGCAGAACAAAAATTACGTAGTTAACTTGTCATTCTGCTAAACACTGCACAATCTCTACCTACTCAAGATACGAAACTACACAAAAATCATGCATACCCAGTTAATCGATCCACTCGTAAACATGTGTTTAAGCCTTATGAACGTCAACACTCAGCTGCTCGTAATAAACGCGCGCTCTTCTTTACCAAGTCAAGTTTGGATACTTAACAAAACCAAAAAGACAGCTATTTTTCCAACGTGTCTACACTCCGATTGGTTATAAGAAAGTTTTAGCCTCCCTTTACCATGACAAGGATATTCAAAGAGAGCAAGAGTGAAAGCACCATTTAGTATGGAGTTAAGGAGACATGGAATCTATGCACAAGGTGCATAGAAACAGATAGTTAAGAAAGAAGTTCATGAAACAAGAAAAAAGTTGAGGAAGAAAGTCAGAGGTGTCAAAAAATAGGACAGCAGTGAACCGAAAACAGATGGTCCGTAACAAAAAAAAAAAACCTATTCTTTTTCAACAAAAAAAGGCCTACCTAACCTTTAGCTAAGGATCATACAAAATCCCCCTGGGAGCGCAAATTCCCATAGAAACATTAGTTGCATCCCCGTGAGAAGGTCTACACTCCGACTGTGTCAGTTGTCACACGTCCCAATTTTCCCAATGGTGATTCTAGAAAAGAACAGCCAAAGTGGAAAGGCGTTGACGTCAGCGAACATAACCAGAACATGTAAAAATTAAAAGGTCACTCTATGAAAAACAAATCGAAAGCCAAGCTGTTCAATCTTCAGTGACACGGAAAGTGATTGTCCTCTTGAAGAATGGGTAACCAGTTCTCAATTCGTCCTCTCATTAAGTCAGTTGAAATATCTGAAACAGTTACGACGTTAACCAAGCATTAATTCTAGGTATGAATGTTTATAAGATACAACTAAGTCACATTCATTATGACGTGTGGGAGAATAACACGTTTCCTCATCGATTCACTACGCTGAAACAGGCCAGCTTCCAATCACAGGGGTAATTTATTATCTACGACGCTTAAGTGAGACTATACTTCTAAGTGAACTAGTTAAGCTAATGATAACAAAACTAATATAATACAGAGGTAGGCAGCTGCGGTACCTTGAAAAAAAAACCAGAACTATCATTCTTTGGGTGAACTAAGAAAATCGGCGCTGGAGAAACGACTATTGCCCTCGAGTTATAATATCCCTCAACTTATGGAACTCAGTATTCTAAAGCAGTCTTGCGTTTATACTTCAAGCTTTTAAAGAAACGATTATGGAAGAATTATGCATTGAAAACTAAATCGCCAATCATTGAAGAAATTGAAAAATTAGCATGCCTTTATTATAAAAAAATCCGGTCAAGTCATCGAGGGCAAAAGCTGTGCTAAAATCGTAGGTACTATTTTCCCTCAAAACCCGAATAAGTAACAGAATTCAAAATACAAACATGACAAAACTGAACGAGGTTTTTATTCAATGAATTTTTTCACGAGAATCAACTTGTACCGAGTGTAAAAACATTTAGAACTAAATTACTTTAGTTACTTATTAAATCTTTCAACAAAGGAATTTTCAGTTGGGTTGCTAGTCCTTCCACTAAAAGCATTATGAGATGAAAGTGCCGAGCTGCGATTATATACTTCCATGCCAGTCACAAACGTATAGTGCCTCATTTATTAATAGGGCTAAAGTATTCTCTCACTGCTTCTAATTGAAAAGTTAGTTATCACTGGCTGTAATACATGAAAAAACATTAATGAAAGCATTCGAAATAGGATATTACAAAGAGCTTACCATCAGAAAAAGAAAGGATTCGCTTACAGCAGCGATTGCATTTCGAAATAAAAAGGCAGGTCAATAATAAAGGGAAAAACACCCCTCCTCAGTAAAGGAGTAGGCTCGCACTAAATATTTACTGGCACCGAATTCAAAAGAAAAAGGAGAATTTTTGAAAAATCCTCTAAAACCCAATTTCCCATAGATTTCTTTCCCATCAATTCTGGCGTGGTTGCGGGCTAATGCGGTCACACCTATAATTCTTTAATTCCTGTAAGTAATCGAAATGGTAAAACTATTGACCTATCTCTCGAATGACCAACAAGTACACGTATATACAATGCATTTCAGAAGAACGAAGTCACGATGGTTATACTCTTGATTCAATTACGAAAATCAAGTAATATATGGTGAACATTACTTGCGTTTGAAGAAGATATAATGGCATTGACGAAACAAATTAGAGAAAAATTACAGAAGAACGCAGGCAAGTAAAGAGTAGAAACATTTAAGAGACTAAGAGAGCACAATGAAGAGAGTGCAGTCACGCGCACCCAGCTGTGAGACGTCAAGAATGATGAGAGTTTAAGCGTGGGGCAGCGCACCAGCAGAGGCAGCAGCTGTAGCTGCGCGCTGCAGTTCCATTCCAGCAATAAGGCCGCACTCCAGCATCAGGTAATCTCCACTGAAAATAAAAAAGAGTCATTATTTTCCGGTTACCATTAATAGGACTTGATTGAGAATCAAATAGATGAATACAGAAGGTAACTTGCGATTAAAAATGTAAATACAGATGAATCCACACGCTGGTTGACTTGATATTCAAGTCTATTAAGAGAGTCATCGTCTCAGTGACCGACGGTAAAAAGCTATTTACCAAAATATGATCCACAGTATATACAGAACTGTGCGTATCATAAACAACAGAACAAATAATCGTTATTCCACAATAATATATATCAATGCTGATGTTGCCTACTTTACGGAGGCGATATTTTCATAAATTATTCTTCAATTCATACACATGCTCCATGTAAGCTTTATGAATCATATAATCATGGATCAGAACAGGGTGTTCACTAGTAACAAATGCATAACGTATCACGCATTACATCCGAGGAGTTAGTTTACGCTTCCCTAACCACAACAAAGGTGTTCCGAACATAGGTAAAAAGAAGGCACCATTTAGTAAGAAGGTGGAACGTGAAATCTATGCACAAAGTGTGTCCTCACACAAAATCCCTTGCGCGTACAAACAGCAAGTAAGGAAATGAGCTAATGAAACTAGATTGAAGTTGAAGAAGAAATTAATGGGTGCTGAAAAACAGGACAGCACTTAAAGAAAAAAGATTGTCTTATAAAAACGAAAAACCTCTTCTATTCCAACAAAAGGAGGCTTACCTTACCTTCAGCTTAGGACCTCACATTTCCCACCTGGGAGCCCTAACTCTCATGATACAATCGTTATATGCCCTTCAATGGAACGTATCACGCAAGGCAACAATTTACCAATAAAACATTCGCTAGCGTACAACAATCAGCTCAATAACTGAAGAGTTCATTTTTTCTGAATCGGATATATTCCACGCGTGGGTAGAGTTAGGTGCGCTTTCAATATTTGTTAGAGAGTATTTTGAGACACATTGCTGGAACAACAATAGCTAAGGTTCAGTAATCACTGTCTTTAACAAATAGAGGGAATAACGGGCACGCAAGTTTAATCGAAGCCAATTCGTAGGTTCAGTAATCATTTGTTTTCACATGAACTTTTACTCAAGATCCTCAACCAAGCATGACTACCGCAATGCATGCCACCGACCTGTTAACTCTCCAACTCGACCAGCGAAAAATTCAACAAGTTCATCGAAGATGATACTTGGAAGTCTGAGGAAACGCTACCATTAATAACTCGTCCTGGCATGTCGAAAAAATTGCAAGTAGGAAATAAAGGAAAATGAAAGTAATCATTTAATAACGGAGAAAAGGAATGTTTATGAAAAAGCTCGTACAAAAGCACTTTCGACTTCGAGTGAGTACTTCATGTAGGCGCTGACGATTCATATAAATTTCATAATGAAATTCAAAAATAAAATAAAGTGAAAGAACACCATCGTAAATGACCTAATATGTACACAACCTGAAACTTCGCTCAGTATCTTATAAGTAAATAGTCTATAAAATATTGAGCAAACTAGAACATATTTCACAGAATTTATCGAGAATACCAATGAATAAAATTTTTGTCCATTGAATTTGCATATCCTACTCTTAAAGAACTTTTGGTGCGTCAGAACGCTTAAGGAAATCGAGACGAGAAGCTTGCTCCATGTCGCACGTCAGTCACCAAAATTCAGCCTAAAATTGACGAGCTACAAATTCTCTTCTGGTTATAATTTTCGTACTGTACTTCACAAAAATTAAATAGAACACGAGATTTTGACAGGCTACAGAAATAGTTAACGATGTATTAAAGTGGATTAGTTTGGCGCGAATTTTTCTCTGTGAGACCGTTGACAGCTCGATAAATGAATTCATCTTATATATACACACACAGTTTATGACTCTGATCAAATTACCTTATATGAATGAGCTAACGTAGTTCTATACTTTACCTTGGTTTATGTCAACCCGCACTCTACTCAAGTCCTTGTTTATTTGCTGAATTTTCATCTGTTTAGGAAAAAAGAAAAGCAAAATGAACACCAATGAGGGCATGGAGAAAGCGTACGTGAGAGCAATCGCCTACGAGAACGAGAAAATTCAATTTAAACTGACTTTCAATAAAAATCTAGATCTGGTACTACGAGCATAGTGACTAAGGAAACTGTTAGGCCATGGTTAGAATTAGGCTTCACATCGGCAATAACGGCAATAGCTTCGATTTACTGTATTGAAACTCCAATGATACAGTTGGTCTACATTCTTGCTTGACAGCTTGTGTTATACCGGTCTAGAGAACGGCACACAAATGTATTATTCTAGTTCAATGCTGAAACAATAATTCGTCCAGGATTTTATTAGGAGTTTTCTTTGTGACTGTTATCTTTGATTTTGAATTAAGGTCAAAAGAATTTCAAATAAAAGGCGATTGCTCACACAACCAAAAAGCACGTCTAACGTGTGGCTGCCACAAACTCACGATAAGTGAGTACAGAGAAGCACACCTACGCGACTTCTACAGTATATGCACTGTTGGTCCTCTTCGTTCTCAGTGTTAATAGGTAGACACGTAGACAATGTATTAGCCGCTTTAAATGAATTATGGCCCAATACGCTAACAGCACAAGGGCGTTTGTGCAATTCATGTACAAATTTGTGCCAGTGGAGCTGGAGCCCTTTCTTATTTTCTTATACGTCGGTACAATTTGAAGTGATAAAATAAAATTGAAAGACATTCAAACGTACAAACAACAAAAATATTTGCACATGAGTTTTGAAGAGAACAAATTGCTTGAGCTCGGCGGACGCACAAGGAGAAACATTTACGAAAAAGACGTGAATAATGAAATAACGAAGATGACCATTCAGTTGAAAAAGACTGAGGAATAACCTTTCTACCTGTGTGCTAACATACAATGGACTAAAATTCCACAATTATAAAGACGTGTAGGAAACTAAGGCTTATAGATTCAAACCAAAAAATGAGCAAAGTGGCTGGCTAAAATATAAAAGCACGGACTAATACACCAAAAAATTAAACATGAAAACTAATAAAGACATACATTGTGTGGGATAAAAATTGTTCTCTGAAAATATACAAACATAATGTATTAAAAAAATTATGCTTTAGAGCAATAGCAAGAGCACAAAAGACATGCTTTAAAGGTTGCATGCGAGTAAAACTAAGAAATAAAATGAATAGAAACTTCCTTCAGCGTACAAGCAACTTCGTCAATACAATCACAAACATGAATTTGAGCATGTACCACGAAGTCCGTCAAAGTAAAGGTTGATCAGAGTATTCTGCGACAATGTGTTCTGTTTGTACATTATTTCATCATGTTAGGACTCTCAGGTGAGATATGCTCCTATGTTGAGTGCAAAGCATTTATTTTTAAGGAATTTAGTTATAAAATACATTAAGAGAATTAAGGTCTGATTCTGTAGAACATCCGCGTTAAGAAATTTTAAACCTCCCCACAAGAAAACCGAAGTCGAATGGCTATTCAGGAAGGTGATTATCGTCAACAATAAGAAGTTAGAGATATTCAAAAAGTTACTACAACTATTCGAGCTCTATAAACTCTTCAAAACAATTCAAAAGTGAAACTTAATGAGAATAATTATAATACATGGAATTTTACCCCTCAAAACGCCTGTTTTGCTACAGAAGAGTTTTTCTTAGCATGTTCTCATGCAAGCGTCGACCACTTAAGTCAGAGAACCAAGAAAAGAAAAAAGAGAAGAACATTTAAGGAAGATTGGGCCTCGCTTCGACCTGATGGCCTTCGCGTCAATCACGTCAAAGCTGAGACGTGCCGGCTGGGGACTTTCTATTAGTCGTTATTAGTGTTACGTTTCAACCACCGTTGATGTTTTGCGAGCAGTTTAACACGTTCACTGCGTTTCCGGGGTTGTTAACGGTTGGTTTGATGAGGTTGTAAGTAACTGAATTGGGAAATCGACTTAATACTCGAATATATATTTCTCCTTCCTAAGAAGTATGGAAATGCAATGGCACAATATTTCACCCCGCATGACAACAGTTATTTCTCAAAGAGGTCGCGAAATAGATGAAATGCCATTCATTTATACCAGTACGTGAATGCGCAATTTACCCAGTAGGACACATATAGCCCAATACGCGGGGAACGTGTTGATGGTGAAGTCCAATTAGAATCAATTGCTCAAGCGTAGATAAGAAATTTTGTTCAGCAATTATTTCGAGCAGAATAGCTAGGGTGGGAGGGAATCAATAAGCGTACAATTATATTACGGGTAGCTAAGACCACAAACTGAGGGTTGAAACTACCTACCCGCTATTTGGCCGAGCACCTTATTCATGCTGAAACCCCTTCTCAACTGGATGTCGAAAGTAGCAGTATAGTACTTGTGCCATTTTGACATTTATAAATTCGATCAGTGTATTTCCACCACCCTAAAATTTATCGAAGTTTGCGATAGATGGCCGTTCTAATTACATAGTTATGTGAGAGTCTATGGAAAATAGAAGCTCTTCACAGAAGCCAAAAAATCTTTGAAGACACATGGTGGAGCTCCAATGCACTGTCGTACCTCGACTAAAGGCGATGCACTCTGCAAAGAAAATTTCTAAGCAGAATTCTGATATCCTAGACTGAAGATACACGCATGTCAGAATTTCCTTGGCAGAGCCCACATCGTTGAGAAGACATTGCATAGAAAGTTGAATACTTGAATTCCTGAAGGAGTTGATGTTGGTTTTCCCTCCTACAACTAGAGTTGGGCACTGTATAATGAGTAATTAAGCGTGGGGCAGTAGCACAAGGAGCATTCAGGGGGTGGTTCTTGAACGTTTGAGTTCCGTAGAAAATTACGCGGGATTCAAACGTGACTGGATCATATCTAGTTAATGATTATTTATTGTCTTTGCGAGATAAGCCATTTAGTCTATGGCTTAGGGTTGGGCCTGATATTTCGCAAGATATTTTTGTCTCTTTTTAGTGAAAACCAACTCATGAAATTGATGAAGATCGCTTCAGTAACGAGTTTGGCTGCTGCTCTCGCGAAGAAATTTACCATTTCGTAGCGTGTCCCACTGCATTTTATTTTTAAATATTGGATGTTGGAATTTCAGAAACACTAGGGTGAGCATTTGTCTATGAGGTCAAATAATGTGCTCAGCGAGTTCGAGATAATAGGACTGTTGTGCTGACTGTTCTTCAACAGTGCGCAGAGTAAGGTGGACGGCATGGAGTTCTATCAGTGGGAGTATTACTTTACAGATGGAGTTTTCACGTATCGCAATGGCTACCACTCCGTGGTAACTTTTACTATTACTGGAATACGATACAATTGATTAGGAACTTAAATGAATTTCTCAATGGTTTATGGTAGAACTATATCCTCTAAATGAAAAGATGAAATGAAGCAATTCCTGAGACGTGATGTTACAAAACGAAGCTTATTTGATGAAAGAACACACGCAGCAGTTCTAACACAACAGATGCAAGTAAATACCAAGTGAAAAGGCTACGATTAATTTCACGTGCAAATCGACTGCAACATCGCGTTTTACACCCAGGGAAAATTTGGTTTCGCTCCATTTTCACATGAACGGCATTCAAAAATGTAAATAAAATATTAAGAAGCAGAATAAAATTGAAACAAAGATCATGCAGTTGGTCATAATGCGTACCGTAGACCGTCGTTGTAACTCAGTCTGATAGACCTTATTGGATAGCTGCTCTTCATGAAGTAACACCGGCTAGAAACTATTTCTAATATCAACACACTAAATGATGCACAGTCAAAAGCCAGAATCACGCACACCTTCCTATAAGGAACATGATCGAAAACGTGCAGCAGTCATGTTACGATTCTGAATTCGAACACGGCTTAGAGCCGTCAAGTAATGACACATTCAATCTATTCAACGGGTACCAAAACTGATCCAGCAACTTCCAAGTATAATGCGCACAACAATGGTCAAGTGTCCTTGCAGGACTTTGTCCAAAAAAATTTCAACGACCGTGTTAAGCATAAATTGGTAAGCTACGCAGGATATGAGACGTTTTCATAATCTCAGCTAGTGAAAAACATGGGTGTAAAACTTTCGCTTAATCTACACGCAGTCAAACTTCAGCTCTAAGAGTCTAGACTCGAATAAGTCATTTTTTCTAAAGACTAAACATGTTGAACAAAATTGAGCAAGATTCTGTGCTGGCAGAATTTTTCCTAAGCACAAAACAATCCTACCAGTCTTTCGAGTGCAGAAACGTGTGAAGCTGCGCGTCTTGACCTCAACACCAATCCTTTTCAGCTCGAGAGATAGTTTAGTGGGTGAGTAATTCCTACCCTCTGGCGGCACGCTGGGGGGGAACGTGACCTTAACAGCTAACGAGGGATCGTACAGCGCTCGCCGCCAGGAGCAAGACGACAGCTCTGGTGCCAAGTCGCCAAGACTAACCTGGCTGAGGGGTTGCCTGAGGGAGGCGTCATAGTCATGGGCCGCTGGTTGTCCTTAACAAGCGTGCGGCAGGACGCTAGCCGGCTCTCCAGCGCCTGGTGTTGCATTAGTACAGCAGGTTAGTTCGAGGTGCTCCTACACGCTACCGTACACAGAGACCTGACCAGTCCTCTTAAAACAATTCAGGTTAGGGATGAGAAGTAGCCTTTAATAAACGGGTACTTGAAATTTTAGCTCACTGATTGGAACACTTCTGCAACGTTAAATATTTCCAACGTTAGCTATTACATTTAGAATTAGACTTTTGCAATACTTAAAATCACATTTTAGTGCGTCCCCACTTAATACAGTGAAAATGTGTGCACCTTTAATTTTCTAATATTGAAACAAGTTCATTAGTATAATTAAGAGACATATAATTTTTAATGAATTTATTTCAAGTCTAGTACCAAACACCGTTTTGAACGATTGCAGTCAACTACATCCGTGCTTATATAAGAAGAAAAATATTTATAGTACGAATTGAAATGGAGAATAGAAGTTAGAAAATATATAAAAAACAGAACCTAACATCCCAATTCAAGTGAGCAACTTGTCTTTACAAACCAACGTGAGAATTTGAAGTGTTTAGCGTGAAAACACAGTCAAATCTCTGTGTACTGGTGTAATGTTACATGCATAGATGGCAGGAAACTTTGGCTTTGTTAGCACCTCAGGAACCCAACACAAGCCAGTAAATGAAATTGCTCAACAATGAAAGGCACCTGCACCCTTGTGAGCGAGCGGTACGCGTGAGCCAAGTGACTGCACGATGGGGAATTAGAGGTCACAATCATAAGCAACGGAACAAAGGCGCTCAGGAAACGAGTTGATGAAAGAAATACAATTCAATTGCAGAATTGAACACAGTCGCTGAACATGAAAGTTGATAGAGGCGCAATGAAATGCTCATGAATAAAAAAAACCAAGGTTATGTCAGATATGAATTGGACGAAAGTGAATACGCACAATTTGTCTCAAATTTTCACGATGTATTTCTGTCGTAGTGGCGAAACGAAAGTGATGTTGAGATTTGAGATAGAGATGTTGAGATAGAGTCGAGATTTTATAAGAAATATCGTCGTATCGACCACGTAGCAAAAACATACGGAAAGTAAATCTGCAGTCTCAGAGAATGCATGTGAAGCAATACAGAACGCATAAAATGCAACGAGTACAATTGCACGACACAAGCTATTTTGCGAAGATAAAATACCAGTGCCTTCAACAATTTCAAAGAATCAAGATGAAAAATCGGAAAAAGCAAGAAGCACATGCCACTTCCTCGTAGTTCATCTCCAGAGAACTTTCATTCTAAAAGAGCACTTCTAGTTGAAATACATTCTCCAACTCGAGGCAATAAAATACTGTCTGTCAAAGAAGAATGTATATTTATCAGCTACTACAAGCATTGGACTGCGATTTGTGATGATATATCCAGGTAGAAATTCAGCTGAGAATGAGTTTACACTATAAAAATCTTCTCATAACATAGTAAAGACGTCGAAAAATGTCTAGCGCTGACGGCTGAAACATCAATGAACTCCAACCACGAGTCGTCCTAACAAGACCAAGCCTAAATTAGAGGAATATGTTAAATGAAAGACGCGCGGGGACAGACCTTGCAGAATGGAAGATCACAGCGAATACAAAAAATAAATGCCACTTCAGCCAATTGATCATTAAAAATACAGCAGAGGCGAAAAATTTTCAAAAATGAGCTATTTTGATATAATACCAGGAAAATTTATCAGCCGACTCTGTTGGGGACCGAGCAGTATCCGAAACCCGTGTCAGTAGGTAGCAACAAAATACAGTTGAATATTGAAGAAAGTTGATCGCCCCTTTTGTTAATGAAGAAGAAGGGGCAAGAATACGATGAGACGCGCCCTTGTTTTAGTCATTTATTTTGAAGAATATATTGGTCAAGAAAAAAGAACGAACACTACAAACTCATCCGAGAAAATTGCGTTTTGCTTTTATTTAATAAACGCAATGAAAGTTGGAGATAATGCGGTATATCAGAAAATCGTAGCAAAAACAGTAAACGTGAAGCTTTTCCTTTAAATGTGAAAGCCTCTAGAATCATGAACACAGAGCAGGTTTATATTTTATTTCACACTCGAGAGTATTGAACCCGCAGGACATCAGAACCGACAGGACCTCCCAAAAACTGAAGAAGGCGGGATTACACGGGTGGTGTCTGCATACAAACGAATGTTCGGCAGTGATGAAGCATCGTTGAAAATTTAGATCGCACACTTACATATTTACGCAAGACACGACCACACCTCAGCCCATATTTGGCCGATTCTTGCTCTCACTTGAGAGCCGCGATGTCACAGTAAAAATTGAGAGCCAAGAAATAGTAGTGAGGGTCGAGGAAACTCACCCCAACTTTCCTGAGGAGGTCCCCCACAATATTGAGTGCATTCATGCGCGCAGACGGAGTCATGGGAGTCTCGCCGTTCTTGCCAAGCTCACCCGACTCTGCAACAGGGAATATTGTAGAAAACAATTTTTCTGTACATTTTTAGCCTGATGATGATGTTAATAACATCAAAACGTTGCGTTTGCTAGACTGACAGTGATGTTGAGTTTCAAACACTGCGAGTGTTTTAGTTAACCTGGTCAGCAATTTTCTTCGTATTTCAACACGTTATGATCTGGAACAATTTCGTAGGGTTGAGAAGTTGGAAAAGGAATATTGTTGCCTTTACGCACGGATTAACTGTATTTAATACGCAATCTTTTTCTTAGATGTACGTAGTATCCTGACAAAAGCACGCATTAAATGGGTTCTGAACTAACAGAGTAGTGACTACAGTAGATTGATACTATGTCTTCTCTGTTGCGAGAGAGAAGACAGTATAGAATCATACCTTGACAAGAAAGTCCTTTGTTCGATAACAAGTCCCGATACATCGGTATTTGCTAAGTGAATGCAGCTGCTCTGATCATCATAAGAAGCGGATAAAACGAAGTAGAAGAGGATGTGGGCTAACTTTTTTTTATTTATAGAGCATGTATTTCTCTCGCTCCCTCTTATTAGACGAAGACACAAACTATTCCACAATACGATTGTTATATTGGAGCAGTCAGTATAGATGTCCATTGAAAGATGTTTCTTTAAAATGAAGACTTTCAAATTCACTTGTCAAAGTGAGCTGTGTGCCGTGAAAGAGACAAATACAGAGAACGTACTACGGTTTTAATGCCCAAATATTTACTCTGGTTCAAAATTTCAAACCCCAACACAAAAAAAGTGCACATTACTCGCGCTCAAATAAAATCGCAAACAACGAACCCCAACACTTTGATCAGAACACTTCCAGTGCATGGAATTGAACAGAAAAGCATATTACCTAACGGTAGCTGTTTAAAAGATATAAGCTCTAGACCGATTACTGGCGGCTACGGTAGTGAACGTGTTAGGAGATATGATGGCCACTACGCCGAAACTTCACGATGGCGAGCAATGGAAGTGGCTGAGAGCTCTGCTCTGCATACAAACCACTTTCACACAGGCGTTGAATTTGAACAAAGGGCACTTATAATAAGGGTAAAAAATCTAACAAAATTAATAGATTCCTAAAAATAATTATAACTATTCCACTTATTCAGAGATGCACTCTTTCATAATTCAGTGAAATACGTTCTGCTCTAAACACGAAAACCTACATACGGTTTTAAAAATATCGGACCCTATGGGAATATTTGAATAATCGATTTCAATCAATCAGCTTAATGCTTTTGAACTCTTCAGGATGTACAAATAGAACATAAAAAAACACCTCAACACTTGCAACTAGTCTTATTGAAAGAAAACATGACCATGGATTGGTTTACTCCTAGGATCAAGATTTTTTAGTTGCATGTCTAGTGCAACGCAAAACACTACTGCCACGAATTTCGTCCGTGTGAGAATATGTTACAGAGATTGTGACTAGCTCTACGGGGTCGAAGCGATGGTACATTTGGCCCCTCACAATATTTGCAAAGTTCCAGATACCATATAAGTAAAAAGACCAATGAGGAAAACGCTGAGAAATCAGAAAAAAGTCACTGAATCAGTTGTATTTTACAAAAATCGTGAGTAGAAGCGCACTTTGTTCACAGGAAGCTCGGAAACCGTGCTCGCTCACAGCCATCGATAACCAAAATTAATTATACATCAAGCACATAATTGAACGGTAACAAAACGTTTAATATGAGACTTTACAGAGAACACAAGGAAGAAACTCAAGTATTCAAAACGAAGATTGAACTCAGAACGCTAGGGCGGGGCGACCATTAAGCTGTGCAGATAAGCGGTTTCACTCACGGTCCTCATTACAGGCAGTATCGGAGGCTGCGAGCTTATTGCTGTCAATAATGAAAGGGGCATCAACAGGAGCAGGCGGTATGTTCTTCACACCGTTAATGTGCTGCTGCTGCTGTTGCTGTGGCTGTTGTAGCTGCTGTTGCTGCTGCTGCTGAGCAGCCAAGTCGTTGTCGGGTGTGGTCGGAAGGTGGTGTTGGCGGCTCACAATCACCTCTTGACGCAGATCTGTCCAAATCAGGGAAATTAGAGACAGGGTATAGACACGAAAATTACTGTTTGGGCTACGTGATATATTTCTGCATTTATAAACCAATAGTGATTTGTAAATGTATTTCTAAACGCCACAGTTTCACGTACTGTAGAACCTACGCTCACTACGGACGGGTGTATTAATTCCTACATGGAGCAGTGCTCACGCAAAACTGCATTCAAAGCGTGCAAGAGTTACAGGTACACTACTCAGTAACTATGTACGGATAAACTATCACTGTTCACAAGAGAATGTTAACCTCCTGGAAACTCCTGGGTGTTAAGTTTATCAAAGGAATAGCAGTTTTCGAAATCTTCCAGGTCACAAATAAAATATTTTCGTAGTTAATTTTTCTTGAACAAAAACGGTCTGATCACATAATCACAAACAAACGCCAGCACGAAGCCCAGCAAACCATCAAAAGCAAGTGTAAAATTACTGTAATAATTATGCACAACATTTTTAAGATAGCATCCTTACCTCAAGGGAAAGACCGAAAACAAATCAGTGCGAAATAGATGCAGATATATTTTAAATATATTCAAATCTTCACTTAGCCCACGAAAAAGGTATGGAAATCCTTGATATCATTTAGGCTTTCAAAGGAACCCAATGCCTCATAAAAATTATTCCTCCATCATGATGCTGTCAGATCTATTTCACTGAACACACAACTCGCCCGCAATGGTGACACGTCGCGGGCCGCTATAGCTGTAGCGGCCACATTCCAGATGGTAGCCCTGTGCTCTCGTAGGAAGCCTCAAGGATACACAACCTCGAGCATGACAACATTTACTCTTTCAGAGATTTTATCACTTCTGCATGAAATCAGCGTGTACGTCCCATACCTCGACACCAACTTCCCAGTGATCTAGAAATGGCTAAGTTCAACGCTCCTCATACGCAAACGAGAGTTACAACAACATACCTCTCGACTCGTCTTTCAGCCGTTGCACCATCTCCTTGAGACTCTCCTTCTCGTCGAGCTCTGACTCAAGGAACGCGTTACGCTCGATCGCTTGGTTAAGTCGCATTTCGAAATCTTCAAGCGACGTTAGAGTGGCCCTGGAAATGCAGTTTATTCAGATTTACAAGAAAGCAATTGAACAACCCTACAATCTATGGGAAGAACCGTATCGAATATCAAGATAAAAATGTATTTAAACAAATAAGAGCATACTGAGTGAATAAAACGTGGGCAGGTGTCGAAACGGATAATACATAGGATCAACAAAAATTTTAAGATAACTCAACTGAATTGTGATTCAAATGAAATACTTCATGATGTCATAAAGCACGTCAGGCAACTGTCTCATAAAAGGACGCATTCTTTTCATGATAAACGTTCCGATTCTGAAATAATTACGTAGTTTAAGATTTACTACTTCAAAGGAATACACTTGATAAGATGAGGATTGACTCACAAAGAAGAGGTTCAGAGTTTTCTCTCTGCCTGAGCTGTGTTGTTAAAGCGAAGATCTGCTCGCTACTTTTGTCTCCTGTCAATAAATTTTCCAGCCGGTTGGATGAACTAAACACTGCACTACCCAAGATGGTCTCTCATACAGCCCCCAAACCCACTTCACCACTAACACAAGTTAAATTCGAGTACTGGGACAACTGTAAAAAATGGATTTTACTGAACCCTAAAAAATCTAGAACTTCATTTTTAATGCACTAATGAAAATTTCGCACAAACATTATTTGCATCATTGTTTAATGGCGCACTCAACGCACAAATAGAAGCCATATTTTTGATAAAATATTGGAAGAATAGGTCATGCATACATTTATAACTAAGGTGAGGACACTATTAACCATAAAAATCTCGTAAAATATTTTACGATACAAATTTGAATCAAGTATGCATGCACAAATAACCAAATTTTTGTCGCTTACTAAGAACCATAAAGATGTTTCTCCATAATTTTAGTGCTTTTATTATGACTACAAATAGCATTCAGTTAGCACACCTTGACCATATGTAATCTCAAAAAGCATTTCTCAGAATTGTGACCTTTTCAAGGCCATAAGCACCTCGAATTTCTTACATTCACAAAAATCGCGGTAAAAAATTAAACTTTGCTTTCACTTTTCTCTCTTCAACACAAGCAATTCTCGAAGACCTGAAGGTCCACCTCCCGCACCTCTCGATCGTTTCTTTCCAGACGTGATCTTAAACATATAATTTTAATTCAACGTCATTCGCTATTAAATGCAGAACATAAGAGAAGCGTTCAAAAATTATTCGACTATAGTGATTATTTTATGATTATTTTTTATAAAAAAGCTATTCTCGCACGCGAGTGAAATAAATTAAATGAAAAATTTTTCTACAAAGACCTAAAGGTTTTCTTGAGGTAATCTTTGCCATGGAATAGACAACTTTTAAATTGACCTTAATATAGCGAAGCGATAAACCTATGTACGACAATAAAAGATATTTCATTTTAATTAGCAATAATACATGCCATGCACTTCACGCACACTTGGGAAGAGCAACCAATACACGAACATGCCACTAAGAAGGAGAGTTCATACAGAGAGAAGCTTTCTAGTGCCTTGGCGCTAACCTCGTAATCATAGCAGGTCTTGAGAAGTTCGTTCAGTTTTATAAGTTTATGATCCGAGCAAACCATGGAGATTATAATACCAACATAGAATAACAATTTAGTAACTAATTCTAGTTGTGCTCAAGTGAAATATGGGATGCGCAGAAGCGAAATGGGCAATGCCACTCCCAGCCCAATGCCCCACCTCTTGGCTCTCTCGAGATCATCGTTGGCCTGCTCGAGCTGCCTGATGTAGGCAGTGAGCCCCTCCTTGATGGAGCGCACGTCGTGCAGCTCCTCCTCCAGGCTGTCCACGCGAGCCTCCAGCGCTGACGACTGGCTCGACAGCCGCTCCTGAGGGCACAGCTCTCCATTAGTACATGTCTCGCTTCTGAGTCAAAATACAGTTCGGTAAAACGAAAAATAGTTATTCCAACACAACCAAAACAGAGAAAAATCCGCGGAGGCACGGAAGATTACGAGAACTCAAGTCCAACCAATACAGTTGCACACCATAAACGCTGTACACACGGCAACTCTGATGCAAATAATGTTCAAGACACGTAATTTTTAAGGTTAGTCGCCGCCATAGCTACACAGAACATAAATAACAAAAAATTAAAACTTTTCGATTCAAAAGAGAACTAACAACCTATTATGAATAAAGAAAACAACGCAGGACACGTCTACGCATAATTCTTGGCGATTCAATCAAACAAAACAAAGGAACTTGAAGTTGCACGCTGAACAGCTGGACGCAGCCACAAGCCACAATAGAATAGCTGCACACAGCCACAAGCCACAGCAGAACAGCTGCACACAGCCACAAGCCACAGCAGAA
>JACJUY010004195.1:3146-26712 GCA_014220935.1 Platorchestia sp. MABIK | reverse complement strand
CACGTCTAATAACGGTGGTTATAATACCGGCAATATGAGTAGAACCCTCTAACCCTCTACCGGCGGTAGAGGGTTAATATCACGACTGAGTTATACAGAGCTTTCAAAACTTCAACTAAACTTTACGTCAAATAATGCTACGTAAAATATAGAGTCGCGATTTCGAGGGTTACCAGCTCCATCACACCCGATAGAATACTTGTGAAGATGACTTGCGACTTGCCCAAACCAAATAAAGGCGACTTTGTTAAATTGTTATACAAACATTCCTGTGAGAATACTAGGACAATATATCAACGCTCGCTCATTGAATTAGAAAAGTTAAGTTTACACTTTCACAACCTAATCAGAACAAAGGCGTTCCAAAGAGAGGAAGGAGAAAAACACCAATTATTGTGGAGTTGAGGAAACGAGAATCTATGCACAAGATGTGTTCCTAATCAATCCCTCCTCCTCATAGACTCCGTAAATTGAGAAGGAAGCTTCCGAAACCAGATAAAAGCTGAAGAAGAAAGTCATAGACGCTGAAGATAAGGTTTCAAGTTAAGATTCGGCCTCCCTAATCACGACAAAATTGTTCCAAAGAGAAGAAGGATGAAGGCACTATTCAATAAGGAGTTAAGACAACGTGGAATCTAGTTACAACGAACGTTTCACACAAAAGCTCAAGTGTATAGAAACAGTGAGCTGAAAAAAAATTTTGGAAACGAGATAAAAGTTGAAAAAGAAAGCTGTAGGTGTTGAAACACAGGACAGAAGTGAACCAAAAGAAGACGGTCCGCAACAGAAAAAAAAAGATTCTACTTAAACGAAAGGCAGGCCTACCCAACCATCAAACCGTGACCTCACATTTTCACCCTCGGAGCGCAAATGCCATAGATACAATAGTTTAGTGCTCCTGAGGAGAATGAACAGAAAGTTACACGAATTAAAAACGTACAATTTGAACAATTGAAACAAGCCGAGCACTTCAGCTCATGTGCCGTAACCGCAATGTCGAGGCCAGGCTACTGCACAAGAGTTAGACCGAAAAAGACACTATCCCACGGCCCCACACCAGCGTCTCCAGGCAGGACTTTGACTGTACCAAGCTACGTCCAGTCATGGCAGGCGTGACTGGCAGGATTGTGAGTCGCACCTCGGGCAGTGTGGCGATAATTGATCAAACGCTGTGCCGGCTGGGGAATTTACATCCTGAAGGTGCGTGTATGCTTCCAACAAGGGCGAAACTGGAGTGAAAATTGGTCAAAGAAAGTAATCGTGCAAGTGCACAAACACCATATTTTAAAATGACGTTATCGAGAAAAATTTTGAAGCTGACGGCGAAAAAGAAGTTTTTGAATCCCGTGTAACGCGTAAAAAATATCGTTGGTACCACATGTCGGATGAAACAACCGTAAAAGTTCACAAATACCGAATGTTGAAATATGATGAAAATTTGAAATAGTTTTTGACAGGGAAACATAGAGCAAATGACGAACTATAAATAAGACACGTGTGTCAATATAACGAGAGCACATTCCGCACAGCGAGAGAATGCCGTTCAGTGGGTAGAATAATCATTGATCACACCATCCATGCCGTATTGAAAGTAATAATTCCGCTGAACGCATCAATTTGAATAAATGATTCTCACGTACATTACACAGAGAGAATGAAAGAAGGAAGAACAACCTTCATCCTCGTCTGCTGTTTACCGACAAACTCGACGCCACGGCGCACCCGTGTCTCGGCAGTACCTCAGGGGCAAAGAAGAGCACGCCGAGCCATGATCAGGTCACGACCAGCAAACCATGATAGCATTCACAGGTCGGGCAGCTCCGGGCCGAGTAACCTCCGACGTGTTGCGACTGTGACGGTGTACGAGCGACCTTCACCGCAGCGCGCATGCGCAACTTTTGCTTGGTCTTGTGGTTGGGGTCATGAGCTCTGTGTCTCAACTTGACAGATTTTATGGGTTCTTAAAATGCAATATAACGTTGATAGACATAAAAAAGCAAGATTAGGTTTCAATTTACATCAATATTAAGCAGTAACTGCTTTTCCTCCGCACGTGAAAAAAAGGTTTAATTTTTAGGCTAGCCTCTAATAGAATTTAATCACGTCATTACACATTTTCAAAGAGAGACCAATGAACATTTAAGGATTAGATTAGGATATTAGTTAGTTTAAGCCTCCCTATCCGCCACAAAGGCGATCCAAAGAGAGGAAGGAGGAAGGCACCATTGAGCAAGGAGTTAAGGGAATGCGGAATCTATACAGAAAGAGCATAGAAATAGTAAGTTGAGAAAGAAGATTATGAAACAAGGTAAAAGTTGAAGAAGAAAGAAGTAGGTGCTGAAAAACAGGACAGCAGTGAACCGAAAAAAGGTGGTCCTTAACATTACAAAAACATTTTATTGCAACAAAAAAGAAAGCCTACCTAACTCTGAGCTCAGGCCCTCACATTTTCCCTCTGGGAGCGCTAATTCCCATAGTTACAACAGTTGTATCCCCCTGAAGGGAAACATTTAAGGAGCCTGAATAATCTAAGATATAGTCTTTCATAATTAACATGAAGTGTAGGTACAAAAACCTTACAAATCAGAAATGCATGAAGTATTTGAGACAGATCAGAGGGTGCTTCAGAGAAGAAGAAGGGAAGAAGCACGCATGGTTCGACAGGTCCCAGCCTTGTGCTGCCAGGCTTCAGGGAGTCATCAGCATGCTATCAATGTATTCACCGAATTTTAAGCCGATGAGAATTTGTAGCGAAGAAATCAACGCATGAGATTTTGAGCTTTGAGAGAAAACGCAGCCGAAATATTAGATCTTCTAAGCAATTAAGAAGTGGACCACAACTGACAACGAAAAAAGTGTTACTACCGAGCTCAACTTTGCTGCAGCTGGCACATATATGATCTCTCTCACAGGGGGGCCTATCAATATAAAACAGTGAAAGGATTAATCTCTGCCTCGATGGGAACGAGTATATAAATTTTCATCCAATATTTCTTTTCTAGTCATCGACGAGTATATTTCTCCACAACTTAACCTTCAAAAACCGGCAACAGAAAAATTCACTGATCAACTCCAAGTTTTTCTAAGCCATTCTATACATGTAAGAATCGTACGAGTAGCAGAAGGGAAAAAGTGGAGTGAAAATTAAACCTTCTCTTAATAAATAATAAAGAAAGGGGTTAAAGCTCACCCACTGATACTTTTAAAAAAATTAAGCCCCTGCTGCTTATTTCCTTCAATATCCGATTCACAATCCCATGAGAGCGATAAAGCACAATGCGATCTCAAGACCCTGACTTGCATAGCTTTAAAATTTTTAGTTCAGTATTTGAGTAACTTTTATAGGAGTCATGCTTCTGTCAGATTTCATTAGTTCTCAGCCTAATTCCATCAGAAAACTCAATACCGTATCTATTCAGAACACCGTATCTTTCGCAAAAATATGAAAGGGAATAATGATTAACGTGAATATTTAAAGATTAGATTATATGTTAGTTTAAGCCTACCTAACCGTTACAAAAAAAACGTATCAAAGAGAGGAAGAAGGAAGGCACCATTTAAGTATGGAGACATGGAAATGCAGAATCTATGCAGAAGGGGCATAGAAACAGTAAGTTGAGAAAGAAGTTCATAAAACAAGATAAAAGTTGAAAAAAGTAGTAGGTGCTGAAAAAACAGGACAGTAGTGAACCAAAATAAGGTGATCCTTAAACATGACAAAAAACATTTTATTTCAACAAAAAGAAGGTTTACCTAATTCTCAGTTCGGGCCCTCACACATTTTCCCCTGTGAGTGCTAATTCCCATAGATACAAGAGTTGTATCATCCTGAGGGGGAATATTTAAATTAAATTTTATTAAACCAAAATAATCTTGACAGGTAAACTATACGCTTGGGATCAATAAAAGAACAGTTGCACTCCAAAGCCAGTAAAGCTCCACTCAAATGCATGACACTCATTGAATTGGCCGCACAAATAAAGAAAAAACAATACGCCGCCCACTTGCAGAAAGGGAAATGACAGCAAGTAGAGATGAGGGTCAATCTTCCAAGTGCCATAAAAATCAAGACTCGAACTGAGATCTCGTTGCTTTACGTTAAAAGTGTATCGATAATAGAATTAGCAGGGGGATTTTTTGGAAATCTAAGTATTAAGTATATCTATGATACAAAGGTCTACAAATAAGACGTTAAAAAACAGTACGAACAATCAGGTCAGAAAATATGAAATGGTGTTACCCTGACCAAGAGACGTTTGTATGCACTAATTGCCTCGCATGTATTACTTTTTTCAATAAATTATTTTCACAATTAATTCCCCAAAAAAAGTAAGAAAAAGAAGAGTAATTTCCATTCCCGTCTGCTGTGGACTGGCGAGCTCAACGCCATGAAACCACCCATGTCTCCGCAATACCTCAGGGGTAAAGAAGAGCACGCCGAGAGCTCGCCATGATCAGGTCATGACCAGTAAACCATGATTGCATTTGCACGTCAACTCTCGACGAGAATTGACTATCGAGAACAGCAGAACGCATACCAATGACGGACACTAAAATCACTAATGCACAACAATACCAAGAAAGAACAAACAAGAACAATAGAGAACATCGCAACATTATTTTCAGCTACAAGTCTGGAACAGAAACAGACGTATTCTGAGAGTAATAAAAACAAGAAATAGTGTAACTAAAGAGCAAAGATCTAACTGGTCCACGAGTCTCACATGCACTCGTGGATGGGCAATATTAGTTGCTTAGATGATGTCGGTATTAGGTAACAGATCGACCTGCCAGTTCGATGTCTCTCAAACGATAGCGGCATGTAACTGACAAAGGATTGCATCAGCGAGCATCAATGAGATCACAACTGGCCACCAAATTATCGGTAAGCCCCAACGTCAACACCGGCCAGCATTAGCTGTAGTACAGGAAGGCACCAGCATCAGAACGAGGGTTGTCGATGAAACCCCGAGCAAAAAGGAGAAGAAACACACGCCTACAAAACCAAAATCTTTAAAAACAAAAGAAAATGCTTAAAAACAAACACACACCCACCAATCCACTTTTATCATATTTTCAAGATTTCATACAATTTTTTCAATTATTTTTACGGGAGGAGAAGGTGTTTAGTTTTCTTGATACTACCAGCCCTATTGACAACGTACGAGCAGCGCTCGAGAAGCAGCAGCAGCACACTACCAGCATGAACTGGGCAGAACACCGCCACAGCACCAGCTGGGCAGAACACCGCCACAGCACCAGCTGGGCAGAACACCGCCACAGCACCAGCTGGGCAGAACACCGCCACAGCACGAGCTGGGCAGAACACCGCCAAAGCACGAGCTGGACAGAACACCGCCACAGCACCAGCTGGGCAGAACACCGCCACAGCACGAGCTGGGCAGAACACCGCTACAGCAGCAGCAGCAGCTGGACAAACAAGAGCAGCTCGCAGCCGTGGCGCGGTCAGGTAACGGCTGGAGGCACCAGGCGTGGGTGCGGATCGCCGCACACACAGCGCACGTTGATACGCGCTTTTCCGCGTGTACTTTTGATACTCACGAGCTCCTATTATTTCACGTAAAAAATTGTAATGATTGTCATACCTGTAACCGAAAGGCATTAGATTATAGGTTAGTTTAAGCCTACCTAACCACAGCAGAAGCGCCCCATAACGAGGAAGGATGAAAGCACTATTTAGTTTGGAGTAAAGGGAACGGTAAATCTACGCACAAGGCGTGTTCTCATACAAGATCTCCTGCGCATAGCAACGGTAAGTTGGGAAAGAAGTTCATGAAATGAGATATTTGTTGAAGAAGAAGTCAAAAGTGCCAGAAAACAGGACAACGATGAATCGGAAAAAAAATTGTATGTAACAAAATACAAAATTGATCTTATTTTAACAAAAAAGGCCGCTCTAATTCTCAGCGCGGGACCTCACATGTTCCCCCAAGGAGTGCTAATTCTCAAAACAAGATAGGAGTTTTTCCTTGAGGAGAACCCGGAGGTAATAATGAGCTCCCATAGACTCGGTTGAAAGACGTCACAGAAGGTTGTAGGCACATCGCACATTCGAGGACAAGTCCATGCGTTACGACACCCTTCAACTTTTTAATTCATTCAGAGCACAGAAACACGCCTAATAATATTTACATCCTATGTTCTTAGCGGTTAACTCGCGTGTTCGAGTTTTTCCTGGCCTAGTGATAACGGACGGCCCGCCAGGAGCAGCGGCGTGGGTGTGCGCCCCGAGTCTACCGTACTCGAAATGCGGGCTGTGGTGGTGACATCATCGCGGGTGCGGTGCTGTACGCAACGCGGCCTTAGGCAAGCACATGAGACGTGGGTCAACACAGCCTCAGACACACCACGCGTGTACCAACCTTCAATTCTCTCAAGTATAAAAAGCAGAAACGATGCAATAAGCGTATAGTTAGGAGATGTAGTGCTCGTCTAATGCAACTACTCAGTGTGCTTAGAAAGTGGGTACTGCACTGAGCGACTAAGTGTAGGGAGATGTGTGTGTGTGTTTGAATTTACAGCGAACGGTTGCTATATTTGAAAGGCATCCCCCAAGTTCCTATCGCTATTTGTGGTTTAAATATGAATGGTTACTTGCCTCTGATATTGTAATCAAATATCTATTCGTTGGGTGTTAATTCCTGTTTAACGTCGAAAATCAACGTTAGGGATGAGTTGACAAACGACCTTCAAGGCAGAGTTCTAAAGACAAAACAATTTGATCTCGACAACACAAGAAATAACGAGGCAACTACAAGTACTTCGTTCTAACATTATATGAGAGCAGTTGCACGGAATTCACAACAGAATGAAACTAACGGAGTGTGCATTACGTGCCAGCAGAACCAAACATATTTCTAATTCAACAACGTCAGGTAACAAAGAGTTTTTGTATTTTGTCAGTATACGCAAAACATAGGGGTTACTCAAACATTCCCGTTAACAATAGATGGTCATAAAATTTCTTACACTGCAGGACTAACTAGCCGCAGGAATGAAAAAGGGCTCTTATGTGATAAAAAAAGGGAAATTATAAAATGTACATTCGCTAGCACTAGTATATGATGTACAGTAGTCATTTGACAAGCACACTAATGATAGACAGGAAAAATTTGACGTGTTGTGGTAATTTGATGAGCACCGATATGTACAGTAATCAGTAATGGTATGACGCATGGTAATGATACGACTTATTTTGAAAGATAGTTCAGTAACACCTATCATCATGTGACGCACATTCCTGAAACATGTATGTGGCACATCGGATCTCAGCTACCTCACGGACTGTTAAAATTGAAGTCTTCTACATTATCAGTCGATGGCATTTTTCTGGGCCTGCACTTGAAGAATTAGGGCGAGCCGCATCCCACGCTCACGCAAGTCACCTAAAGGCGATGCATTGGATGAGACCGAGGAGCAAATCTAGTAATGCCTCCAACATTACACGCATGCAAGGCCGCAGAAAACTTTGAATCCAGACGTTCATTAAAGAGGATGTCATGTTTGCGAAGCGAGCACTCACTAATTCTGAGGCAGTCGGCTGCTTTCCATGCGGGCAGGGGGTAATGATCACACAAGTGGGTGTGAGTGGGTGGGGTTATAATCACACAAGCGGGGGTGGGGGGTGAGCAAGGTGATGACCACACAGGCGGGGTGAGTGGGGGGAGAGTGAGCAAGGAGATGATCACACAGACGGGGGTGGGGGATGAGCAAGGATAGGACCACACAGACGGGGGTGGAGAAGTGAGGCAGAAGGGGCGGTGGAGGGAGAGCAAGGCGTATCACGTATACAAGGCCCTCCAGTTACGAGCAGGAAGTGGAGAGTGGGCTGCTGATATGTGACACGAGCACGTGGGTTGTGCACGTCTCAAGGATCTGGTCTAGCACGAACAACGCACATATTTTCTACAAATATTACGCGCAAAATGTCAAACTTAGCATTTAAAATCTTACTGTTTTTTTGTAGCGTAACGACATAAAACATCGTAAATGTAACAGACAATGAAGACTACATGTAACTTACAAATGATAATTACAAAAATGTGGATTGTACCAGGTTATGAGGGAAGCCCAGACGATGAAATGTAAACACAGTAACAGATGAGGAGGCCTGATTGGTCGAGGTATCTATGTATATCGGCCTCAACAGTGACTTCAATCAAAACTTAGACATTATTCTTTTTATAGTCTTGAGTCAGTGTGTAATCCAGTGCTATACTATATTCGTTAAAACTGGTTTTGAATGAACAGTTTGAATGCGCGTCCTTTCTTCTCTCGCATGCAGCAATTTTGTGTTGGGAATTAATTTAAATCAATTCACGCTAACTACAATTCAAAAACAGACGTTTGCAGTCATAATGTCGCATCAGGGTACCCAGTTCACACGATCGATTGTTAGTATCAGCCTCCCTTACCACAACAAAGATAGTCAAAGAGAGGAAGGATGAAGGCACCATTTAGTATGGAGTTTAGAGAATGCGGAATCTATGCACAAGATGTGTTCCCGCACAGGATCCCATGCGTATAGAAACAGTAAGTTGAGAAGGAAGGCTATGATAAAATAAGAGGAAGGCTATAATAATAAGATAAAAGTTGAAAAAGGAAGTCAGAGGTGCTGGAAAATACCACAGCAGTGACCCAGAAAAAGATGGTCCTTAACAGAAAAAATATGTTATTTCAACAAAAACAAGGTCTACCTAACTCTCAGCTCAGACCTCACATACTGCCCGATGGGGGTGATAATTGCCCCCAACTAACATGACGTCACTGAGTACTGAGATCACACAACCAAGCAAACAACACACTATAATTAGACAGGGGCTAATTAGACATACGGAGCACGTAACCGTCATTAGGTTAAGTGTACACCAATCAATAACGTAAAAATTTGCAACTCCTTCTCATCCATACGGAGCGCCCATAAACCTTGAGACAGGTTTCGAAAGCAACATACCGAACGCAGTCAGCTTAGTAATGGCTACGCAACTGACAAGCCTTCACACTAACATAAAACATTTGTGTAGTAATTAATTCTCTTTAATATCTGTAAACAAGCCGTAGAGGACGAGCCACTCCAGCAGCCATACACTAACACAGTAGTGGCATGGAAGTCGCATCTCCTGACAACAATGACGCCACGCAGCGGTGCAGGGCAATAAAACAAGGCCAACGGACTCCTGCACTAGATATTCATCCTTCGGGAGACTGGAATTGCAATTTTCAGGATTTAACCCTCCTTTCAATATAATTTGTCTTCAAAAATAGTCTAAATCTTTGGTCTAAAATTGAAGAGGAATATGAAGGCGCGAAGTGAGTTTCTGGACTAGCACAAGCCGTATGAGCTAAGGAAATTTGAAGCAGCATTTGAGAGACGCTACAAAGCGAAGTCACCGCATACCAAAAGTATCATGTATCAGCCATACATAGCACGGTAACTACAGTCAGCGAAGAAGAACAGTGTTCCGAATCATGAATATAGCACAATCGATAGCATTACGCTTGCATGGCCTCTTGAGAGTTTGGATAGCTGGTTTTTGGCTCGTCACCACCCACACTGCCTCCAGCATTAACATGCGATAAAATTCAATACCCTAAGTTTGGTCATGAAATAACGCAAAATTTGACCCTCTGATTCTATGAACCTGGAAAAAATTAGGCTTTCTTTAAATATTGCAGATATTTCAATTCATGAATGCATAAATATTAAGTAAAATATGAATGAGTGATGCAATAGATGAACGCGTAGATATTACGTTAAAATAAGAACAAGTGACGCAGTTTATCAAAGCATAAATATTACGGTAAACCGTGAACGTGTGATGCAATATATGAACTGGTAAATTTTACATGTTAGCCAAAAAAATTACGCCCTCGTAAAATTAAACAATACCTCACGAAAACAAAAAGGAAATAATCTCGGAAGTCAAAATAAACATTCAAGATTAAATTGTCAGTTTAAGCCTCCCTAACCGCTACAAAAAAAGCGTATCGAAGAGTGGAAGGAGGAAGGCACCATTTAGTATGGAGATAAGAGAATGAGGAATCTATGCAGAAAGGACGTAGAAACAGTAAGTTAAAAAAGAAGTTCATGAAATAATATAAAAGTTGAAGAAGAAAGTCAGAGGTGCTGAAAAACAGGACAGAAGTGAACCGAAAAAAGTGGTCCTTAACATAACAAAAAAGAATTTTATTTCAATAAAAAGAAGGCCCACCTAACTCTCAGTTCGGGCCCTCATATTTTCCCCCTGGGAGCGCTAATTCACATAGATACACAAGAGTTGTATCTCGCTGAGGGGATACACATTCAAGAGCACTAGAGTAATGAAACACAGTATGCTATACTCACTAATACTGATTAGATTAGAAGTTAATTTAAACCTCCCTCTCGACAACAATAGCGGTCCAAAGAGAGGAAAGCACCATTTAGTATAGAGTTGAGAGAAAGCACAATATATGCACAAGGTGCATACAAACAGTAGTTATGAAAGAAGCTCATGAAACATGATGAAGGTAATAGGTGCTGAAAAACAGAATGGCAGTCAACCGAAAAAAAAGACGGTCCTTGACATAACAAAAACATTTCATTTCAACAAAAAGAAGACCTACCTAACTCTCAGCTCGGGACTTCACAGTTTCCCCCTGGGAGTGCTAATTCCCATATATACAATAGTTGTATCCCCCTAAGGGGCAAAAATTTCTTACCAATAACGAGTTATTTTCAACCACAGCAAAAGAAAGTAACCAGCCGTATTGTTTTTCATAAAAAGGCTTTACTTGTTCAAAAGAACGTCGTTTGTAGCAAAACAGATCCTCTTCAAATTCCAAACTTGTTACTCAACCGGTTTTCACACTAGGTTCAGTAACAAAAATTCAATTAAAAAGTTTTCTATGAAGCGTACTCTTCAACGTTATTCAATAAATTACAAGTATCAAGATCCGCGCCAGGTTTGCCGGTCTTTTTATTTTTGGTTTTGGCCTATCACAATAACACTGTGTCGTACAAAAACGTTCCTGTTAAGCCCAAGTATTTGAGTATTACGTCAAGTTATCCGTCATTCATACTTCCTCTTTTTACTAGTATCTTTCATCACGCCATACGTGCTCTCTTTATTTTTCTGCGGTTTTCATCATGTTAGCTTAGCTGTGATGAAGGAAGAAAACCTAGTAAAATAGAGTGGTAACCCTCAGCCAAGGTCCTCGTATTGATCGAACAGCTCAAGCTGCTTTGTGCTTGAGACGTCACGCTAGCAAAATTCACCTCGTGCTGTCATTATAAATTCATCTAAATAACCATAATATATCAAAGTTCATGGAAACTTCCCTATATCAGGGTCCTCGATCAATGAATAGCTTCACAAGAGAAAGCACGATTTTCTGATCCCCATAAAGAAAAAACACGTCAAAAATTGTTTGACATAATAGGAATAATGTTAGTTCTTTAGGAAGACATGGCGACATTATCCTGATATCAGGACTAATAATTACCACAACTTCTGTAAAATCACGCATCGCCGACTTTAGCAACGTGACATGGAATAGAAATAAACTAGCGTTCCATGCAAAACTCTTGACAAATTGCAGTGCGAAGCCAAAAAAAAAACTCACTACCCGTTAACTCGTGGCAGCATCTCCGGAGCCAACTTGGGTCTGTGCTTGTGATGCCACTTCAGAATAAGATACAGGATTTCAATGTAATGGGACCGGGTAAGATGTTAACATGTAAAGATAAATCTAAAATTTCGGGATTATCAATAGCATTCAGGAAATCTCATTTGGTGTTACGACTAATATACCCCTCCGTCAAAAATGATGTGCTTTTCACGTTAGAGCCACAACTCATTCGCGCTAACTTTGTTTTCAAATAAACAGTCTAAACGCGCATCCATCCTTTCATTTTTGTATTTTCTGTGTTAGGATATAAATATTAGATGTCAGTTTAAGCCTCGTCAACTGCAAAAAAGGCGTTCGAAAGAGAGGAAGGTACCATTTAGTCTAGATTTAAAGGGACGCGGAATTTAAGCATAAGGTGCATAGAAACAGTGTGTTGACATACGCGGTAGAAGTTTAAGCGACAGATTGAATTAGATTAGATGTTAGTTTAAGCTTCCCTAACCGCTAAAAAAAAAATGCGTTCCAAAGAGAGGAAGGAGGAAGGCCCCATTTAGTATGGAGACAAAGGAACGCGGAATCTATACAGAAGGTATAGAAACAGTAAATTGAGAAAGAATTTCAAGAAAAAAAAACTCAAGTTGAAGAAAAAAGTAGTAAATGCTGAGAAACAGAACAGCAGTGAACTGAAAAAAGATAGTTTGTAACAAAACAAAAAACCTATACTATTTTAACACAATAGGAAGGCCTACCTTTAGCTCATGACCTCAAATATTCCTCTCTTGTAGCGCCAATTCTTATAAATACTTTAATTGCATCTCCCCGAGAGGTGTGAATAAAATCGGGGAGAATTTCTACTGAGATAAAACTTACAATTAAAAACAGAGATTTGTGGTCACTTAACAGCGTTCAGGTATCCAGTCTGCCGGTTGGGAGTATGGACGGAGAAACCAACTACGCAACGAACCCGTCATAGGTAGCGAATTTACTGGAATTATTCATAAATTCCCAAGAAGTTTAATGCTATACAATTCGTCATTCGAATTCCGCATTTTTCTCCTAACTCAGCCAATGTTTTTTTTGTAATGTTTTTTTAATGGTTCAAACAAGAGCTTCGTTCGTGACATATAATTTGAAAATGTTTTTTGACATCAATCAGCATTATTTTTTTGCCGTGAATCTCTAGATAGCATTACAATTTTTAAATGAAAATGAACTAGCATTAGTATCAGTGAAAAAAAATGACCCATGTCAGTAACTGCAAAGATACGTCAGTGTCCTGATAACTTTATTCTTAGAACCATTTACCCTACAGTACCTAGAAGGATTAAAATAAATGGCACCTTAGAAAATAGGATCTTATTTTAGTTTAACGCCCATACAACAGAAAACACCGAACAAAATAACCCACGAGGGTCGATAGTTTCAAAAAAATATAGCACAGGTTGGCAACACGTTGTTGCGTAGGACGGGTAGATAATGAATTTAATTTAGTGCCAAATAATTACCAGTACATCAGTCCTCTCTGCTGAGTGCACAGTCAACGGCACTGCCCAGCGTCAAATAATTATATTTGTGAATCAAAAGCTCGCTACCTAGGCACAGAAGGTTTATGCATGTCAGTGAAACGAAAAAATAAATTAAAATACAGAAAAAAATATAAAAACACAAGCGCAGAATGCAGGAATTCGGTTTCATAGCACGCCAGCTTCCTTCACGAAAGAAACAAAAATTAAAAACTGTAGAATGAGGCCTACCTAACTGAAATATAAATCTAAACCACCACAACAGACTCCTGAAGAGAGTGAAGCCAATATTACGTCAGTTGTAGTTCATGTCTTGAGGAAGAAGCACGTATTTTTTCTTCGTTGCGTACATTATTTAATAGCGCAATAAATAAATGGATCCGTCACTGGTCTAGGATAAAGGATACAAACGCTTTAACATTGAGATTTTCATCAAACGGGGGTTATTAGAGGCTTGGAACTGAAGTTCTAATTACAATCGAAGAGTGAATACGTCAATCTTCCATAACGCCCAAAATAGTCGAACCCGATAGATCGTCAAACAATTTATTTTTGCTTAAAAGCATCATAGAACCAAAATAGGGGAAACAGGTTCGTAAATGGATAAAGTGACAATACTATAATACGGAAAATTTATTTAAAAACAAAATAAAAATCCTCAAAACTCAACCTCAGTTGCTCGAGAATGAGCCACTCAATTTGTGCAACTCTCCTCGGCACATCGTCCATTTCGCAAGAGGATGGCAGCGTGAATATGTTTGGGGAGCGTTACCTTGATTCTTCAAGATAGAGCCCCTCATGCGGTAGCGGCGTTATTGATCTCTTGAAGAGCTTTCCGCCGCTCTTACGCAAGCCATTCGTCAGATGAACCAAGATGGCGTATTAAGGGGATTGTCAAGTTTCCTACACATCAAAAATCAGTAATTAATTACGAAGTTAAGAAATCATTATAAAAGAAAGTAAAAACGAGTCGATGGTAAATTAAATCGAGCTGATGCCAAATAACATTCTGATGCCCGAATCCTGGCCGACACTGAGTGAACAAACGGTACAAAAATTATGAGTCTCAACCCTAATAATGAACCGCTACCAGAAGAATGATAGACTAAAAATTGCTACCGATCCCACCGATGTTCGCGTATTTCGGTCCAAACATCGAATACCGTTGTCACCAGAGAAAGATTTTTTTGATACCCCATCTAAGGACAAAGACACATACGAGGACCAAGGCTATCCCGTATAACGGATACCATCTAAACAGGTAAAACTGATGCACGATCCTTCTTCAATATCCGGGACACAGCATGAATGACAATATAGAAAAATAATGTAATGCATGATAGACATGATTCTATAACGCTCAAAAAAAGGTAAAATGATGAAAAATGGTAAACTTGCAATCCAATAATGGTAAAACAATGCGCTGTACGAAACACGGTAGGTGAGCTGCTGCAGTCACCGCAACTCCAGAAATGATTCCATACAAAACAAAGAAGAACAGCAACAGCACAGAGAATGCAATAACAATCGCCCTCGCAACACTAGAAATAACTCTATACAGGGTGTTTCAGAACAAGAGGTATAAAATTGCACACCAAGTAGAAAATGACCTTACGCAAAAAATTAGAGTTTTTGCGACATTAGCAGTTAATTGTTTTAAAGGATGAAATTTAATGACACAATTACTAGCAATATTTATTTTGAATTTACTTTACAAAAATTGTTCTATATGTGTTCCCCCTGCATCAATGCACTTTTCAAATCTTAGCCTTAACGACTGCCGGACATTAGGAAACACGTCTGGCATTTCAAGAATCTCACCAGCAGCCACTGCAATTCTGGCCACGACGTCTTTAAACAATTTAAACAATTTATTTACCACAAGTGAAACAGCAGATCAGATTATTAGTTTAAGCCTCCCTGTCCGCAACAAAGGCGATCCAAAGAGAGGAAGAAGGAAGGCACCATTTAGAATAGAGTTAAGGGAACGCGGAATCTATGCAGAAATTGCATAGAAACAGTAAGTTGAGAAAGAAGATTATGAAACAAGATCTAAGTCGAAGAAGAAAGTAGAAGGTGCTGAAAAACAGGACAGCAGTGAACCGAAAAAGGGTAGTCCTTAACATAATAAAAACATTTTATTTCCACACAAAAAAAAAGCCTACCTAAGTCTGAGCTCGGGCCCTCGCATTTTCCTCCTGTGAGCGCAAATTCCCATAGATACAATAATTGTATCCCCCTGAGAGGGGTGATACAGCTATAGATTGTATCTTAAGTCTAGTACAATGGACGTATATGAGTATAGCTACTTGTGGGCCCGAATAAGTTCAGCGACTTCTAGGGCATCCTATCATTAAAAGCTATTTTCAAAGTGTAGAGTTATGTTTAACCTAATTTACTAAACCTAGGGGCATACAAGACAGATCATGTTATGATGTCCAATTTAAAAAAAAAATAGTTAATATGAGCTAGATGGGAATCGTATTTTCAAGAAAAACGATTAAGAGCGTAAGATCTATATTCTTAATCATGGCAGATTCCCTCATCAAGATAAGTCGCATAACAAAGGAAAAAATTGACTTGAATTACCTTATATGATTAGTATTTCGATAGGAAGAGGGATTCAAGATGCGTTTCGAAAGCTTTGAAAGAACTTTTTCCACGGATCTCAGCAGGGATTGCATTCCAATTCTTAGTTTCAATGAAGAGGTGACTGTGTTGTGACCGAGATTTTGAATAATAAGGAAGTATGAAGTTTCTTCTGCTTCGTGTATAATGATCATGATGGCCAGTTTGAGCAGTTAATAATTGTTCGAGTTCTCTGTAGCCATCATCAGTTAGTGTTTTATACATAAAATTACATATGGAGAGCTTCTAGAGATCAAAAAGCTTGAATATTTTTAAGCTTTTGAATGAATCACCTTCTTCTCATTCAATGGGTGTAGCATTTTACAAGGCTCTTCAAGTGTCTTCATTTACCAAATATCATTGAAACTAAATTTTATTAATTAAGACTCATAGAACAGAAGTATTTGTAACGTAAATTTTAAATAAATATTGCGAGTTATAATTATATTTCATCCTCTAAAACAATAAACAGCTAATATCTCAAAAACCCAAATTTCTAACGGAAAGTCTCATAAAAGAAAAAGGGTTTATTTGGCTATTTTTCATTTGGTGTGCACTTTTGAACCTCTTGTTCCGAAACATCCCGTATAGAACGAAGTAAAACAGAAACAACAAAGAGAATGCAGAAACAACCGCCCTAACAAGACAATAAATAACTCCACACAGAACGAAGGACGCAAACAACAGAGAATGGAACAACACTCGTAGCAGCAGGACGAGGGACAGCAACGTGCCACACACAAACGCAGTGGAGCGCGCACGTTGCAGTGGATAGACAGTGGAGCGGCAGGATCGATTACCAGCGGGTCGGAGGGCCACATGAGCTGCGTGACTCAGGCACTAAGGCACGGGTGCCACACACCGCACCACAGCCTTCCGTACCACCGATACCTTCCTATCGCCCTTACGTGTTGCATTCTTGCCTATGAATCCTTTTTCGGTATCATCATTCATTATCTCCGCATCGCTCTTCGGTATTATCCTTACACCGGTATCGCTCTTTTATATCATCCTCGGCCTCGTATTTATCTTTTGTATCCTTGGTTCTGCCATGCCCTTAGCTTAGTGCCACTTAAGGCTCTTTGATCACTCAGGGCTGTTTAGGTATTGCTACCCTACATAAAACATCGTGATCACTTCAAATTGAAGTGATCAATTCAACTCCATTTTTATTCCCACGGTTCGCCTCCGCTCATTTAAGCCGATTCTCACACAGAAATTCTGTGAAATATTGAAGTTGCGCCAAATTGGCCGGAAGGAAGGAAAATTTTAGTATTTCGGTCAGTAAAGGCTACTTCCTCAGCGAACGAAAGCGTATGCATCTCGATAAAACTACCGAAAAGATAAAATAAAAAACGAGGAGACCCACGCAAAAAATCGGTTGCTTGGAATATCGGCAATTCATCTGAGAATGAGCAAAGAGCAAAAAAATATTAGATTAGAAGTTAGTTTAAGCCTTCCTAACCGCAACAAAGGTGTTCGAAAGAGAGAAAGGAAAACTTGAGTATGGGTTTGAGGGAACGCGGAATCTATACACAAGATTTTACGATTACAAGTTAGTTTAAGCCTCCCTAACCGCTTCAAAAAAAAAACGTATCGAAGAGAAGTGAGGCACTATTCAGTATGAATGTTAGGGAATGCGGAATCTATGCAGAAGAGGCATAGAAACAGTAAGTTGGGAAACAAGTTCATGAAACAAGATAAAAGTTGAAGAAGAAAGTAGTAGGTGCTAAAAAAACAGGACAGCAGTGAACCGAAAAAGGTGGTCCTTAACCTAGCGAAAAAAAAAACATTTTATTTCAACAAAAAGAAGGCCTACCTAACTCTCCGAGCCCTCACACATTTTCCCCTGGGAGTGCTAATTCCCATAGATACAATAGTTGTATCCCCCTCAGGGGAATCTATATACAAAGTGCATAAAAAATAAGTTGAGAAAGATGCTTATGCAACAATGTAAAGAAAGTTCAAGAAGGAAATAGGTAAGTGTTGAAAATCCAGTCATCAGTGAACCGAAAAAATATAGTATGTAACTAAACAAAAAACGTATTTTATTTCAATGAAAAGGCCTTCCTAACCTTTAGCTCGGGACCTCACATATTTCCCATGGAAGCGCTAATTCCCATAGATACAATAGTTATACTGCACTGAGTGGAAGAACGAAAGATAAAAACTAATGATGTACCGATACCATTTTTTTGGCCGATACCGATTCTCAGAAATACCGATTCTTTGAATGATAATACAAACGAAACCGATACTTTTACAATTATATTAAAATAAAGCCATTATAAGCCCTACATGAGTGTTATAATAAAATTATTTACTAATATATCTAACAATATAACAATATTGACAATAAAGTTTTCGATTAGGAATAATAAAACTGTTCTTGCTATGTTAACTTATATTGTTGAGAAAAATTAACAAAATGAAATCCATTCGATAGATCAGTGTTTCTAATCGTATTGCAATGTAATGTAGAGTAACTATAATAGCAACTGGTTCCAAAAGTAGACCAAAACAATAATTTATCCAAAAAATGGTTATGTTTTTGATGTTTTTCACTCCAAAAACTTACTTTGGCGAAGATTAGATTATTGGTTAGTTTAAGCCTCCCTATCCTCAACAAATGAGATCCAAAGAGAGGAAGGAAGAAGACACCATTTAGTATGGAGTTAAGGGAACGTGGAATCTATGCAGAAAGGGCATAAAAACAGTAAGATGAGAAAGAAGTTCATGAAACAAGATCAAAGTTGAAGAAGAAAGTAGTAGGTGTTGAAAAAACAGGACAGCAGTGAACCGAAAAATAGTTGGTCCGTAACAAAACAAAAAACAATGTTATTTTAACAAAAAAGAAAGCCTACCTAACCTTTAGCTCGGGCCCTCACATTGCCCCCCCGGGAGCGCTAATTCCCATAGATACAATAGTTGTATCCCCCTGAGGGGTTACTTTGGCGAAACGAAAACATTAAAATTCGATAGGCCCCGAAACCGAAAAGATCCGCAAACACGAAACCAACCGTAAGATTGTTCGTGAAACTTTCAAACATCTAAAAATAGTAGAAAAATGCAAAATTCGTAATGTACGGCGGTTTACATGCTAAATTAAAATAAAATTATTAGCTTCGTAAATTTGACGATTTACAAGCTAAATTGAAAAAGAATTTTCAGCTGCTTCAATATTAAATTTACACAAACTTTAAAATGCACCTTCAACTTTATTTAATTAGTTTGATTTTTGTTAGCCTGTCACATACTTTAAGAAATGAAAATTGGGTCAAACTATTTAGGTTTTAGTTGTAAAAGTATAAATGTTTAATGTTGCTGCTGTGTTTAACTATTCATGCTACATAGCTTTCACTTAGACCGTACGTGACTCATCGGGAATTCAAAGTAGTAAATTCAGTTAGCGGGCCTGATTAAACGCTGTAATTCAACAGTTAGCTAACTAATTTACTAGGCATGAATAGGCTCTTTATTGGATTATACTTTTACTTTCATGATTTATGACCTTCATTTTTATGATAAAATACACATTATTGTAAAGTATCGGTAAATTATCGGCCGGATTCTGTCGATACCGATACCAGTAAAAATGACCGATACTGCCGATACAGATACATCAGTACATCACTAATAAAAACTAATTACGTGCAACCCTACACCTAAACCAGACTCCTGTGTGCTGCAGCCTTTGTGATGAGTAGCTAGGGATTACAAATCAATTGCCAAGGATAGATATCAAGTCCCCAATATGCGCTGGTGGAACAGTCCTCTTCAACGCAACCCCTGTGGCAGATCACTCATGACCGGAAACACAGGTTTCGCAAAAAAGAAAGGGTCTGACAGAATCTTTTTAGGCAGGATTCATCTTCATCATCGCACGCAGAACTGGGGCATAACTTTTACCTGAAGCCGAGGACAAACGGCGCCATAAGAATAAATGCAAATACACGTGAGGTCGTTTGCGCGGCGCGCCGGCTATAAATTCCAAGGGAGGAATTGAGGATTGATGATGAAATGTACGCTCGACAAAAAACACCTGATTTATCTTGGTACGTTCATGAGTGAACCAGTTGTTCTTACGGATCGAAAACGGTGATACGCTCTTTAGGAAATATTCGGGAAGGAATTTGCTGCACAAAGATTCGTTGGAATCTCGTGTCGCAAAACAAGCAAACCGCGTGTTTTACAGGCACACTCGAGGTATTGAACTAAAATTCCCGCTAAGAGAAAGGAATGAAGCAGAGATACATCACATAGCGAGCAATAGTAATAATAATTGATAGTCAAATGCAGTTGAAGCTATGACACATTTGGGTAATTAAATTGCTGTCAACCATTACTAATAAGTTGAACTTATATGCTTACCCAAATAAACAGAAGTTTCGGAAGTACCTCAGAATTCCACAACGGACAAAATTTGAACGGTGTGTCAACATAAAAAGCAAAAACTGATTTACCCCGAGTGAAGTGTAAATTCAACGATGATAATTAATTTCTAAGGGTAGTGGAAGAAAAGTGAAGTTGTTTATCAGTCATTTTGAGAGCAATAGATAGAAACTAGTGCAGAAGTATCACGCATAACTAGCACAAAATACGACTTGCAGTTCAAATGTGTACAACAATAGTCTGTTTCGTATTTAACTTACTGTTCATCTGTTCGGAGCGCGTTGCGCACTAATTCTAATTGCGCACCGTTTAGTTTAATTAGTGCGCGTTGCGCACTAATTGCGCACCGTTTCGGGTTACACATGAATGTAATTTTAGACATCTCCTATACAGCTATCCATGCAGCGACTGACGAGGTACTTAACTAGTGTCTTAGAATTAGGAGTGTGGCCTTTAATTACGGAGATCCAGCATACGATAACAGAATGGTGTAATATCACGTAATTAGCTAATTAAAGCGCTGTTATACAGTTCAACATATAGAAAACAGATCAATAGCACAGAATATAAACATTGCAAAGGGTGACCTAGTAATAAAAGACCTGCGCGCAGTACAAACATAAGAAAGAATGATCTAGTTATAATAGACTATGTAGAACACAGCACAAACATCACAGAGGATGACCGAGTAAGACTAGCAGCGCATACGAAAGCATAACGTAAGGCGAGCAAATACAGCCAAGAACCGGAGGGCAGCACACGGGGAGGCCAGACTGACGAAAGACAGGCACAAGAGAGATGGGAACAAATCATAACTTTCGTAAGTCGGTCAGCCTACAAACCAACTACGGAAGCGCAGCCTTGGCCTGCCTGCCTGAAGCTCGGCCTGGCGAGCAGGGGGCGAAACAAAGGCCTGCCCTAACATGTATTTAATGCGAGTTTTAGGTTAACGAGATGACCGGTTAAATTAGCTGCATTCATTCAAATAATTGCAACCAAATGAAAAATATTTTTTTTTAGATGTATGGGTGGTTCAGTGGATTGATGAATTCTTATTCTGGTATTCACGAATATATTTTTTGAATAGAGTATTGTTCATTTAGTGCAACTGAAAGTAATTCCAGTGAATTCTTAATTGAATGAAGCTCCAAGTTGCTCGGTCGACGTCTCGACCCTTACTCTCAAAAAATATCAACAGAAACGATGCTCACGATGGATGCTACCGTTCGGTCGCCGAATATCATACGTAGGCCCTTCAACAAAACTTCGGCGCTCCATTGGACCTGACCATTAAATACTGCCTTATTTTAGAGTTCCACCGTCTTTCTAGGTTACGGTCAACAACAGCCGGCTCACTTCACCGGTTTAAGTATTAAGGTCCCCATGTGTAGATATCAAGTCATGGCCTAAATTTCAAGAAATCTGAAAGCATTTTTCGCTCATATTAAAACATTTGAACGTGCGACGTAATTCATCGGCAATTTTTACTTTCCTACGCCCGTGAGTGCATTAAGACGAAATCATTTTCGGTAGCTAATTTTTCGTATTGCTCCAGCTATGCTGCAAATGTTATGGACTCATGATCCAATATACGCGCATCCTAACAAGAGTGTTTTAAACTGTGTGTCACAGGGATTTTTTTCTTATTTACTTAAATTTATTTGCATTTTCAAAACTAAATTAATTACCGCAAAGAAAGGATGTTAATGTGAGGGTACTTTAGCATCTTTTTTCTCTTTTTTCGTTTTATTAAAACATTTTAAAAAAGGCCAAGGTTTCGAAGAATGTCACAACTTTAAAGAACATCATTTTTCAATCTTCTTATTCTGGTCTTAAATTGCTCTTCTTACTTTCTTCCTCTCGTGAATACATTATGACAACACTATTTTGGCTAGTTAACTTTTTGTACGGTTCCACCTACGTTGAAAATGTCACGGCTTGCATTGTACAACAATCCTTTTCATGTCTTTGACTCCGATGAACTCTTTACGCCAGCACTATTAGCGTAAGAAATATGACAATTTTTTGTTTTGTTAGAGTGAATATTATGTTCTTTCCGAAGCTCACCACTTGGCACACTAGATGATGCGTCCGTGTGAAATGTTGTCTCAAATCCCGACTGTCTACCTCATGGTTCTAGACGTAAAATAAATCAAATCTTTTACTTCTAACATCAATCCCTCACACTCGTATCACTAGTTCCTATGTTCTTATGCTCATAATTCAATACGAGTACGCACTAACGAGAGGGTTTTCAGCAATGCGTTACATGAATTATGCTTTTCTTGGTCAACTGTATTTTAAATGCATTACCAAAATCCGACTACCGCGACAAAGAGGAACGCATTTTTTTTCTCTTGCTTTTCTCCGAATCATGTTTTCGACAATTAACACAATGTATTACGATAACCATGTATGAATGGCAATTAAGGGTCTCTGTGTTAAGGTATTTAGACGCAATTTTTGCCTTTATTTCAATTTAAATGCGCACACACGAATACATTTTTCAACTAAGCGTTACGAGGATTGTGTTCTCTTAATAACTTTTATTTAAATGCACTTTCAAAATCAGTTTAGGCAAAGGAAAGGAACTCATTTTTGATGTGCTTTTCTGTCAATCATTTTTTGAATCAACATTTTACACGGGTATTACGATGCCAATAGATTAGATTATTAGTTAAGGATGTAAATGTTAAGGTGTTTTAAAAACCAATGTATCAACATTTGTTGATACATTGGTGTAGCAATGTATCAACATGTTATCCTTAATTGGAAATAAAATGCTTTTCTATTTTTTCTTTCTTTTCTTCTCCCTTGTTGCACACGCATTCCACGCCCAGCGAATTCAGACTACTCCTGTCTGTGAGCACCCACACACAAAAACATGATTTGAAGCACATTAATATGATAATAATACAGCATGATTTGAATAACTTGCCCAGAACCCTAAAAATCATTTTGAAAAAAATTGAATGGTCCGCACACTGTAAAAAATTTCCGTGAATTTCACGGTTAAACACCGAATAAATCACAGTATTTTACTGTCAGGCATGTTGCACAGTAAAACACCGGGTCTGAATCCAATTACGGTAGAACACCGTTATAGGCAACAACAAGTAGATTTCATCTCAATGGATTTCATCTAAGAAATAAACTTCAGTTTGAGCTTAAATGACTTGAACAAATTTTGACAAGTTACCATGAACTCCATGAGGTATGTTTTGTTCATACTATAAAAAACATGTAAGAAATAACTGAAATAATCAATATCTAGAAACATTCCTTCTCATAATGAAAACACGAATGATAACTCTAGTTATTGATTGATTCCATTAACTGCGTTTTTCTCCTACATCAACTTTAGATGTAATTTAGGTTCTACAACGTTAAAG
>JACJUY010004194.1:31976-48106 GCA_014220935.1 Platorchestia sp. MABIK | reverse complement strand
ACTAGTGCTGTCAATTGCAAAATTATCCCTCTATCTGATGTAGCTTTGAGTCTCAAATTTACATTTTATCAATGTGACTGGAAATTTTTTAAGTACATTTTCAGCCTGAAGATGATGTTTGTACATCAAAATATTGCTTTTTATGGACTACAGAGTTAGTGAATTTTACTATTATTGACAGTGGATCAATAAAAATATGTTCCGTGAATTTCTTACTACTATTTTTACCGTGATGTTCTGGAAAGATTTTGTAACGTTGAAAAGTTGGAAAAGAAATAATCTAGTTTTTCACACTTGCCCTGATGTACTTGGTGCTGTCTCCAAACCTTGTGTTAATGATTAATTAATTTCAGAATCATCCAATAATGCAAATGAAGGGAACTGCTCCTAGTTCCCTTTAATTCTTAGTCACTTCCTGATAAACGTTTAGACTTGTTCAGTAAATCTGTTTCATTTAACAGTCAAAATTCAATATGTGATACTTATATTGATAACAGCACAGAGTCAATCCATCAAACTTTGAAACTCAGTGAGTGAAATCCATCTAGAATTGCTTGAGTCTGAAGCTAGAAACAAAAGTTATTTTCGTGCAATTCCTCCAATGAAGCCTTCGCTGATGCCTCAAGTAAACTAAAACCTGTCATGATGAAATGTGTGAAGTATCTCGTATGATTCAGTACTAATGATTTATGTTGCTCATTGGAAATTTTTTTCATTCCCATAACAGGGTGTCTACTAGGTAGTTAAGTAGTAAAAAGTAGAAAAATTTGAAAAGTAGCAAAAAAGAAGTAAGGAGTAGTGAAATTTGCATCAGGGGCCAACTTTACCTGTCAGGATTGTAAAAAATTTTGAAGTGGGATAATTTACTGAAAAGTATAAGTAAAGTACATATGTACATAGAGTTTGAAGATTTTCAAAAATTCATTTCTCCCAGAATCAGATATTTGCTGCAGTTTATGGGAAATATCCCTATTAAGGGATTCGACAATACCGCGGTATCTATTAGTTTCCAGTCAGTTTATTTTTTTGCATATAATGAGCTGTTGCTCTCATTGTTGAAAGATGTTAAGACAGGGTCTTTGCCAAACATTTGTTAGGGTCCACTTGGGAAGGGGTCAATAAAAAATGAGAATTTTTTTGCAATTATGCTTTGGATGCTTCATTTAGTAATAAGTTTTAACTTAGGATTTTATGTATTAATGACCTTGAAATTTTTTTGAACCCATGATAAGGCGTGTATTATTGACTCAAACTATTCATTATAGGATGATTTCTTACATCCTGGACATTTGGACAAAATTCATTATGTGAAAATTAGGAAGTAATTTTTTGCTGTTGAAGGTTGTAAAAAGTAGTAAAATTGAAAATGAAACATTAGGAGACACCCTGTATAATGTTTGTTTGAATTGTTTTGATGTTTCTGCGTATATATAAAATTTTAAAATGAATTTCATTCTAATGAGCAACATACAACACTGTACATTTATTACCAGAAATTACTTTCCAGGAATATTGTGTGTGGAATAAATTTGGAAATTCTGATTTTGTTTAGGAATAAGGATAGACATAAAAATTCATTACCGAAATGACATCAAAGATATCAGTTTCCAAATGCATTCAGTAGGCAACATGGATAAAGTTATTGAAAAATATTGTGAAAATTTAAAGGTGGTCAGTGATTGTACACCTTAAACTTTTCATTAAGAGAATGAATAACACATATTACGCTCTGATGGCTCTCTTTGCAGTACCTACTCTCAGAGGCTAGGAATTATTGCACAAAGGCTGGACTGACTGGCCTATCCAACGTTTATTTAGAATGTAACACTCCATGAAAACTTTCCTGTGGAGGTAAAAGTGGCATGAATCTCGATCGTGTTTAGATGTCTAAATGTCCTTGTCATCCATTATTCAGTATTATTCATTTTCTTTCTAATTAGGCAGTTCCCAGAATGGGGTGAGCGTTTTATTTCGATTTTTCACACACAATTACATTCTATATTCAATTCATAGATGACGATGCCTCAGCGATGTGTGGGCGTCAGTCTGCACGTCACCAGCTCGTCATGACGGTGGTGTGGTCTTGGAAATGTCCTACTCTGGGTTAGGACAAACTCATCAACGGACGAAAAGCTCTTTCAAGGAGCATTCCACCTGTCAGTTAATATACGGTTCGTGTAAGCTCATACAGTTCTTTTCGTTCATTAACTAATATCTTTCTTCTCGGGGGGATACAACTATTGTGTTTATGAGAATTAACACTCCCATGGGGAAAATGTGTGAGGGCCCGAGCTGAAAGTTACGAAGGCCTTTTTTTGTTGGAATAGAATGTTCTTGTTATGTTAAGGACCACCAGTTTTCGGTACGTTGCTGTCCTGTTTTTTTGCACCTACCACTGTCTTCTTCAACTTTTATCTTGTTTCATGAACTTCTTTCTCAACTTACTGTTTCCATGTCCCTTCTGCATAAATTCCGCGCTCCCTTATCTCCACACTAAATGGTGCCTCCCGCCTTCCTCTCATCAAAACGCTCGTTTTAGCTGTTGGGGAGTCTTAAACTAACATGATATCTAACTAGTATCAAATCTAGCATTCCGTTATAGTAATACCCCTTCCGGCGTATACGACTATTGAATCTTTCGGAATTAGCTCTCCCAGGGCGAAAATGTGAGGGCCCAAGCTAAGAGCTAGTTAGGCGTTCTGTTTGTTGAACTATAATGCTTTTGTTATGTTAAGGACCTTTTTTTCTCAGTTCACTGATGTCCTGTTCTTCAGCACCTACTACTTTCTTCTTGAACTTCGATCTTCCTTCATGAACTTCTTACTCAAATTATCGTTTCTATGTTCCTGCTGCATTGATTCCACGTTCCCTTAACTCCATACTAAATGGTGCCTTCCTCCTTCCTCTCTTTGGATTGCATTTATTTTTCTGTGGATAGTAAGGCTTAAACTAACTAATAATTATCTTTCGTCATGGTGATTCAAATAAAGGGATTTATTGATCCAAATTTTTTAAAACAAATACTGGCAGATCGGTTGCAACGTTTGAAAACGTATTAGCATTGCAGTGGACAGAATCAATAATTTAATGCTAATATGACCAACCTGTTTTTTCGTTCAAGAATTGGTTATTCTTCAAAATATTTGAGCATAGCATGGAAGTCAGTCCTCAATGTTACGTTTTGAGATCAGTTTTTCTTTATCCACAAAACATCATTTGATTCGAATTTAAAAGCCAAATGGGTTCAAAGTTTCCTATAAAAAAAATTATCAATAACATAAACATCCAGCTGTCCAATAGGTTACCGATATCAAGTGTTGTGATCAGGGTTAGGTTATTCGACTTATTCTCTGATTGCAGCCAAAGCCAGATGGGCGAAATGTTGCGCCTGGCTGGCTTGCTTGCCTGGCTTGCTCCGAACAAAGTGGTAGTTGAAACACAGTCATTCGGCATATGGTAATTTATTTTATTTTGTTTTCATTTGCACAGTTGATATTTACTAATGTATTTCAATTTATCAGATGCTTTAGCTACAGTCGAGTATGATGAAGATAAGAAACTGAAGGCGTCAGCCATCCAAGAGGTCCTGCGTCGTTGCAACGATTGGGCTGGCTCAGAGTCGATGGATTGAATCAGAAAAGTGGCCGGATGGAACCAGTACACTTCCTCAAAGTCTACTTGCTTCTTCATCGCTTACTTTGACCGCCTCTCAGTCATCTTATTTGCTAGCTTCGTCGACATCAGGTCATCCCTGATGACCTGAGCTCTCTTGAGCTGGGTTTAGACAGAGGGTGCTTTCCTCGAGGCAACGCCCTTTCTCCCTCCCCGCCTTGTCAAAAAAAACCCTAAACCCCCGATCTAATGCCTCTCACCCGTTCCCCATGCGTGTCGTCGCTGCTAACGTTCATGCTGGAAAAACTCATGGGCGACTGACCAGTTTTGCCAATTTAGCGGATTTTCGGCTAGTTCTAGAGTATTGATATTCCATCTAGCTCCTAAAAATCACGATCTAGCTCCTAGCGGAAAATCTAAAGTATTTGAAGAACGGTTTGGCTATAATTTGCCTACTTTCACATTTTAGGCGCAATTATTTATAATTATAGGAAAAAAAGTGTCCAACTATGATAAAATTTCTAGCGGTCAAGTTCAGTACATGTAAGGTTTTTTTCGGCGACACATCATTCCATGCCAGCGGCAGCCAGTCATGGATTGGTTGCGGTGAGTAGCGTGTGTTAGAAAGTGTGGCGTAATCACTTATCATGCTTGAGCAGTACACGCAATACTTTCGATAAAGTTGGAAGTTTTTTCATGAATTGAGAGGCTGGCTACTGCCTTACATGCTGACAATGCAAAGGCATATTGGGACTATTGTAAATGTACCAGAAACGTAAAATTGTGTGCGCTAAAAAAACATGATGTGAGCCAAAAACAACAACAATTTTTCGCATGTTGGCGGGAGTGTTCGTCAGCCAAAAATCACAGCTTTTGATAAAGACGCTACAGAGTGTAGCAGAGGGTAAATTATGTTTGCATATCGCAGAATGTAGTTCCTTCGCAATTGCTGACCAACTTTCGCGAGTGTGTTGCAGTTCATTTACTGACTATAAAACGGCACAGGGCATCAAACTTCATTTCACGAAGTGCATGAAAATTTTTGTGAATGTTCTTGCACTTCATTTTGTCAGTAAACTGTGTGCTGATATATCTCAGAAAAGTTAAACATACTAATTGCTGACTGCACTGATACATCAGATTATAAGTTACTTGGTGAGATATTTTAGCAAATCATTCAAATCATTGAGAGAGGATGTTTCGACACAAGTCGGTCCGATGCTTATGGCACCCAATTCAATGGTCAGTATCTAATGCGTGAGCAGAAGCCCCGCGCAGAAATATAGATTTGATTGTTAAAGAAACCTATAATTGATTCCCTCAATCAGCTAAAAAGCAAGCGCCTGATTCTGCCATAACTACACTGGAAAAAAAATGACAAGCATTAAGTAGCATGAAACAAAATGAGCTTGTTACAGTAGAACAATATTGAATCCACGACAGATCTTTAGGTAGAAGTAACTGAATCTAAAAATGCTGCAGGCAACAATCCATTCAATCTCGTTTCTTCCATAGCAATTTATTTATTAGCATTGCCACGCTCAAACGCCGATGAAGAAACACTTTTTTTTGCTAAATCAATTTAGTCCATACCTGCAAGTCACTCTTTAATATGTTTAACGTGCTATGCTGACTTATTGTTTGTTGTAATTTGCTGTCAAAACAAAATATATCATTCAACAATTATTTAGCGGATTTCTGTTAGAAATCTAGCTCCTTGCTGCGCTATAGAGTTGGCAACACTGCGACTGACTTGGCAGCGCATAATTGGTAGTCTTAAAAGTAGGGTGTATATCTCAGTTGTTCTGCCGTCATGTCCTCATTCCTAATCCCAAACCAAATGAGTTTCCCCTGATCTAGAAAAAGAGCTAGGGCTTAAGTTTTAACATTGATAGATTTATTAAAAGCAAGGCGTCAGTCTAATTGTACTTATTGTGCCTGTAAGTATAATTTCTTTATGAAGTACTATAGCTTCTATGTTGCCGACTTTGAAATAATCTGTTGCTGAAATTATTTTCCATTTAATTCAAAAGTACGTACCTGTTAACAATCGTAACACATAATTTTCGCTTTTATGCTATTATTTACACAGGATGACTCGTGATATGACTTGGATATAATTTGTGTAACTTATTTCTGTAATTCTTGAATTCTTCACGAATACGTTGATGTTCATGTGCCGGCCTCCGTGGAATAGTTTGCAGGTTCAAAACATGAGGTATTATCGGCATTACAAAAATTTCTGTGGTTGGAATGTCAAAAAACGGATGTCGAAATAACATTTTCATCTACGAATTGAAGAGTTCATTTGGAACTAGTTGTTTCCTCAGGGGGATACAATTATTGTATTTATGGAAATTAGCGCTCCCAAGGGGAAGATGTGAGGGCCCGAGCTGAGAGGTGGGCCCTTCTTTTTGTTGAAATAAAATGTTCTTTGCTATGTTGAGGACGACCTTTTTCGGTTCACAGCTGTCCTGTTTTTCAGCACCTACTATTTTCTTCTTTAACTTTTATCTTGTTTCATGAACTTCATTCCAACCTTTTTGCTTCTATGCCCCCTCTACATAGGTTCTGCATTCCCTAATATCCATACTAAATGGTGCGTTCCTCTTTCCTCTCTTCGATACGCTCTTTTTTGTTGCGGTTAGGGAGGCTTAAACTAAACTACTATCTAATCTAATCTTGAAACTAGTCTTTACTGATCGTACTAACTGATGTCGGATCTGTTCATCTATTTCTGGTACCAAAAATGACCCCACTGTATTTCGCTTTTTTCTTTGGATTTCATTTTTGTTTTATTGAACAGGAGGTCTCGCATTACGAAAATTTCAGTGGCTGGAATGTCAAAAAAACGGATGTCAAAAATAATTTTTATCTACAAATTTATGAGCTCATTCGATACTAGTACTTACTGATCGTACTAATTTGAAATGGCATCTGTTCATCTATTTTTGGTTCCAAAAAGAACTCAACATATGTTATATTTTTTCTGCGGATTTGATTTTCGTTTAATCGAACAAGAGGTTTTGGCATTAAGAAAATTTATGTGCCTAATAGCACCAGTTTTATGGAAAAGTTCCATTTGAAAAATTTGAGTTGTTTAATTTTTATGATGTGAATGTCTTGTAAATTCAGAATCCTATAGAGAGTACAAACGTCGGAGCCGCATAGAAGCGGGAGGTGGAGGGTAACTTCTTCTGAAGAGGTATAGCTGTGGAGGATAATTCCGCCCTCTGCTACTTGCGACTCGAAAGCATTAGTGCGGGCCCTAGCTGTCGTCTCCTCATCCCAATTAAAGGACGAAGATGTGTAGTGGTTGAGACGGCTGGTCATTGTAGATGTTTGATGTCTAAGAATGGAAGTGTACAAATTTAATTTAAAATTGGTAAAATTTTCTCAGTTATCGGTTGCTTCATGAGTCCTTTTGTGGTGGTAGTTAATTTTAAATGAATGTTTTATACGTAGTGTTTGCAGTGATGAGTCTTATCAAACCTGAGATGGAATTCTTTGCGTGCCGAAGATATTTTTGTAAGAATTTATTTCAATAGTCAAATGTCCGCTGTTGAAATTGAAATAAATATATTTTTTGAACATATGTCATGTTTTAACCTATTTATAAATCAGTGGCGATTTGAAATGACTTTATATTGTACTGTGAGACTTTTCGTAATAGTCTCGTGTTGTACGATGAAGATGACAATTTGAGCCCCCTTACTGTAGCATTCATCTGCATCGCAGCTATTCTTTCTAATAATGCAGTGTTACTTGTTACAATAGGCCTCATCCTGTAATACTAATCTGTTCAATTATCGCAATTTGTAAGAAACTTGATGAAATATATACAGTATTAAACAAATTTGTTGAATTTGAATAAATAATTTCGATAATTTTTGTGAAGTTTTAAATTCACGGTAATTGGACAGATGAGTTTCACGAGATGTGGCTAGTTGTTTTTAGAAGCAATTCGCAATTTTTGGGAAAAATCGCTGCACTGATTATGAATCTCCCTGAATATAGTGGTTAGAGCAGCCATTTTTAACGTTAAATTACCGGTAACTATCGTAAGTTTTGAACGAAGACCGACTATAATTACGTTTAACTACCGGTGATGAACTGGTTAATATCGTCGGTCTTCGTCCAAAATGTACGGTAAAAAACCGGTAATTTACCGTTAATCAGATGATAATATGAGACATTCGCGACACCAATTCCGACGATATCCGACGATATATCGTCGGCTTATAGGAAGAAGAAGATGATAACTACCGGTAAATTCAGATGTAAATTATCCTCGGTCAGACGATAAATTTCTCATTGGGTACCAATACCCACCTCGTACGACGTGTATTCTCTAGCTATGCCGTCAACACGAAAGAAGTTAATGGCAATTACCCTAACATTTATAAATTTAAAACCTGAAATACCTTCGAATTTTAATACTTATTGTTGCAAACCCAAGGACATCGTCAGAAAATAAATACTCCCCAGTGAACACAATAGCTTCGATATCAATATGTTACCCCACTTAGTTCCATTGTTTAAACAAATTGCCCTAGTTCAAATGACCCTTGATCAATAAAGTGGAACTATTGAGTCACATCTTGCAACTAAGAGACTTAGTGGCTCTAAAACTTTTATACGACATTGATAATATGAAAATGAATTAGAAAGTCAATGACAGGAATGAAGTAATTATTATTTCGTCATTTCGCTTTTTCATAAGTTACCATTACTTCATTACCAATTCACCCAGAATTAAAGGAGCAGATAGAATTAAACAAGCGCACTTAATCCCAGTCTAACTTTTTCGCCGCCTGCATGCGTGTTTTTGCCGCCTAAGCGGTTTTAGCGATTAAATCGCTTAGGCGGCGAAAAACATGCATGCAGGCGGCGAAAAAGTTAGATTGGGATTGGCACGTGGGAATAAAATGCGGTTTATGAATTTGCTTGCACACTGCGAAAAATATGGGGTAATTTGGACACACTTGAGCGTATCATACGCTTGTCACAAAACAGGCACAGAATTCTGGGTCATGGAGGCGCCATGACCAAGTTTAATTTGTCACATGACACACTTAGGGGAGTCATGATACACCCAGTGGAAATCAACCGAACCTGAAACGTACATTTAACTTACTCCTACCATATCCTCATGACATGACTGTGTATTGAGAAAAGTGAGTTTATTCAGAATCAATGAATTATTCGAAGCTTATATAGCACCACCTCGTGATTTTTAATTTCTAAATTATTATAATATTTCCACAGACTAAAATTCAGTACTTAGAAAGTCAGCGTATTCTGCAATTTTACAGGAAGCATTAATGACTTTATTCCTTTGTGTAGAGAATCATCATGAATTTATTCTGAGTTGGAGGCCATAATTGAAATCTGCAAATAAATTGAGAGCGTCTTCAAAATTTGCCTCACAACCGTGTTAAATGCATTTAACATGATAATAGAGTTCTATAATTAGGACTATTACAATGCCTATACGTTCATCGAATAAAGAGCCCTGATTTCATGAATTGTATTCTAGAGAACTACAAATTTTTTACGCATTTAAAATAGGCTTCAGCATGACTTCATCCTACATTATCCGCTCAAATGAAACAGTATCAGTTCAGTTCAACCATTTTATTCAACACTGAAAAAATATTTTTTCTCGGTATTTAATTTTCGGAAAATTATTAGTTGAACTCTAAATAGTGAAAAAGGTGGACAAATTCACCACCAAATGTTTATCTACTTGAAACTGGAAGTTATAAAAATTATTCAACACTTGTGGACTTATTTTCGTACAATCAAGAGGTATTCAAACAATCAAAAACCATTCATTTTTCACTTTTACTTTCATATTTAACTAAAAAAGTAAAAGTCTCACGCTACAGTACAAGAATTCTCCATTTTGAAACGAATAATTCCAACACTTTTTATCACGCACAAATAAAACTTTAATTGGTCGTCTCAATACCTTTAGAAATAGTAAATCTCATTTTAAACACGAACAAAATAAAAATCCCTTTATCAACCACAGATCAAGTTGATGATGTGTATTACATCAGAGAACCATAAATGGAAAAATATATATATATATTTATCTTTGGCCACTGTACGCACATTTCCAACTAAATCTAGAAATATTCCAACCGAATAAAAAATTCAGAAAGAAAATTAGTCTTATGTTGAATTGAAGTTCTCATAAAATTAGACATGTCTTCCACCATAATAAAAAAATTTATTTTATTTTCATTTTATTTGATTTTAACAATTTATTAGAAAAAGAAACGAAATTTCCACACACCCATCTCGCACAAACGAAATCCTGATTTATCTCCATACAGGATGGTTTCGTTTTCATTCAAGACAAAATCTAGCAATACCAATTTGTACTTCTCGGTTACGTGATTCACTTCTACACAAGTAACGAAATGAAAGTGGAGAATAAAATATTTTAACAATTGTTTGAACGTTTACGAATAAGCCCAGCAACTTTGAACAAACGAAAAATATCTTTTTCTTCACTTTCGATTTTATAAATAACAGAAGTTCTCGCAAAGGTAGAGGAAGTCTTACATTACAGTAGAGAAAGTATTTTCTAAGTTATAACAGGCAAAAAAAATCCATTGTCATCGCACATAAGAATTATTATCAATAACCATGACAAACAGTTTAATATCACTATTTTATACACGACACAATAGAACACTATATCTAACTAATTGCAGTTCAAGGCAATGGGTGTTACAAAATCAGAGAATTTTAGTGACCAATAAGTTTTATACAATTGTACGCACATTTTTATATAAATCACAGAATGCTGGACGAAAAAAAGAGAATCGGATGACACAGATTGCATTTTCACTTATAATATAATTTTTACTTCCAGTTTACGAAAAAAGAAGGTCTCACACTACGGTAGAAAACATTTTTCCTATTCTGAAACGGTAAAATAATTTCTTAACACGTATTATATCTTATTATAATTGCATCAATTGCCCCCACCTACTGGCGAAATTCTGTGTGTGTAGTGTGTGTGTGTGTGTAAGCATAGCGTGTGTTCACTGGGTGTATCAGGATTGGCGTGTACATGTGTGTTTGTGTAAATTGTGAGTATGCAGCTGTTTGTGTATAAAAGAATACAAATTAGGGTTTTTAGACATTAAGAGAATTTTGTGGAATATATGTATGTGTTTTTCTTTGAATCTTGAAGTTTTCTTTTTCTCCTGTTTCAGCACTGATGATGGAATTTTAATAATTCCGAAACGTATGCAATAAAAGTAATGTTCATTTTTACTCTAGTTCTTCTTTTTATTCTACGAGTAAGATTCTCTACGAATCGTCCTATTGGAAGTATTATTATGTCACATATGAAATTTTCATTCACCACTACGCCATTACAATGTGAGAGTTTCATTTTCATTTAGGGAAAAATCCAACATTACTTATTTGTACACACCGTTCAAGTTATTGACTAACACTAAAGTAGTGTACTGAAAGGTTTGTACGTTTGTGACTCAATAATCACAACTAGAGTTAATTGTTGCTATTATATGTAAGAATTTGATGGAAAATAAAATAATTTTACATTCATACGTACATTTCTTTATGAAGTCAGAAACGTTCAAAGGAAAGGGAAAAAAACTTCTTTTATTTTTAGTCTCATATTACTTCGAGAGTTCGAAAAGTGAAGAAAGTCTTACACTAAGGTATAAAAATAATTTATGTTATGACACAGCGAAAAAAGGCACGAACACTTCTCAGAAGTGGGATATAAAATTATCATTTGAATTACATTATTATACAAATCAAGAAAAGTTCAAACATATGAAAAGAATGCTTAAAATCATTTTTAGTTTCATAATGAGTTTAAATTCTTGCTAAGTTAACAGTATCTCAAGTGAAAAGGTATACTTCGACACAATGGAAACATTGAAACAAGTATTAGAACTTGGAAGCTCAAATTCCATTTGAATACAAAATATAAAATGCAAGTAACCGTGTTCCATTCGAACAAAATGAAAAAAATTCACACGAAACAGAAATTTTATAACGTTCCATCACACTATGATACGTTCCATTGTTTCACTTGATCAAATGACCATCACTCGTGATATTAAACGTGAAATGTTGACTGCCACTGGTAGCGATACCGAGGTCTTTTGGTGAAGATGGTGACTGGACAAGGTTGTCGCATTCTTCGTGGTTGCGATCACGGTCATTGGATCTTGCGAGCCTGTTCTACTCAAGTAAAACATATGTACTAAACTTTTATCAACAAATTTAATACATTTTGCCTGTGATATTTCAAACCTGTTGCTCTGCCGAACATTTATCTATGTTATATATTTATAGGTAGACACAACTTCATAACTATGTGATTGACCTGTACAGGTTAGATTTGCTGTCTTAACGAAGTTCAGTTATGAATTATTATTAAATATTTATCACTACACTTACCATTAGCCTATTATGATTCCCTACAGTTATGACAAACGCGATCCAAAGAAAGCGAAAAGAAACGACAAACCATTTAGTGTAGACTCGAATAAACAAGGAATCTATGCACAAAGTGTGTTCCCACCTCGAGTACCCTACACATTGAAACAGCAGGTTAGGATTGAAATCGAAAAAAAAGACAAAAGTTAGCGAAGATGACTTGACAACTGAAAGAATAAAAGTGAGCAAGAAGAAGTCTCATTAGTCTATCAATATCTGAGGTAGCCCAGTAGCATCTCATTGCCTATTTAATGCCTCCTTAGGAGTTCTGTAGTAAATAATAATTATTGTCGAATCCGCTATGAGACCAGCTGATCGACACTGAAGGAAACATCTATAGAATGATTTTGAGTGCACCAAATAAGGTTCATTGCTGTGCAAAGAGAATAGGTCGCAACTGTAAAATTAGGAGGGGGATTTCTGCTTGATCATGAAATTGCTTTTCTTTGTTCACGAATGATGCAAAATGGAGTGTTTTAATAATTAAGACATTTTAAAAAATCAGTGAGTTTGTTGAGGACAAGAGTTATGTGAATTTCACCATCTTGGCTAGACCGAGTATAATGCTGAGTGTACCTTGAGTTATGAATAGGGTCGTTAAAACCTAAATATTGTTGACAAGAATTTAACCTTATTTGTACAGCAAATGGGTCAGGCTGAATTATTCAATTATCAAAAATTGTTTACCTATTTTCTTTTCCTTCAAAAATATGATTGTTAAATTTGATACAATTCTCTTTCCCCATTTTTAAAACAAAGGGATTTAAAGATGAGACCGGATGGTCATTTGAGTTTTATTTCATCGAAAGTCGTCATTATAGTAAGAGGAGTTTTCGTTTGATTCTTGAGATCAAGAATTGCTCGCTGAAGAAAACGTAGGGTTCTGATGCAACAATTAGGCTGACAGCACTCGAAAAAGTAGTAACTTGCAAGCCCGACTGCCATGCCGGCGTCCCTCGAAAACGCAGACCTCTTTTCAATCTGCCATAGGTCTGCCGCGTGTGGCTGGAACCAAATTGGGCTGTCGAAGATTATCATCGGTGATGGCACCTAGGTAAAAAAAATTTCAGTGTGTGTCACCTAGCACCTTGAGAAACTTGACCTGAACATAATGAAAATTTGGTTATTTCGTCTGTAAAAAATGCTTGCTTGATTGTTGGTAAGCTTATTAGCATCCATGCACTGGTTATAAGAATAACGTACGACTAAATTCAAGTTCATCTTTCAATAATAACGTCGGGTTAAAAATCAAATTTCCTCGCACTCTATCACGAACAAGATGAGTTAAAATACTTTTTCTTCTTGAAATACATGTCGAAAATTTCTTCGGTATGAAACCTGACTCAAGATCAATAACTGGCCGTGATTTACATTAGGTCAATATACGTCAAAATGTTTACTCCCAGGACAGCAGTGAAATCCAGAATTTATTTCATTAGTGTAGGTAATTTACTCTGCTGTGCACGCCAGCGCCTATGAAACTGAGGGAACCGACAAAATGAAATTACACCGATTGATTTTCTTTATTTTTAGGGCGTAAAAAGTTGCATTTTTGTTTTTATCCCAGCGTTCGCTTGGATATGTACACCAACTGCCTTCACAAGACGAATGTTTAATTTTAAATTTTTCTACAATCGAGGGACATTAACTGCTAAAGTAAGGAATAGATTTCAAATTCCCACAATAACAATGAAGTTCTTACCTTTTTACTCATTTTTACAGCGTGAGGTATGTACCTCATACGGTGTACACAAAACTTGTAGTATTCCTCTTGCAAATTCTAGGAGATTAGGTCGCATTGCATCGACAATATCCATCTCAATGATTCCCATGAATTCGTTGCATGTCTGAAAAAATCAGGGTCATTAGTTATTTCTGTAAATAAATAAAAAATATACTTCACAAATCATTTTGAGCCTTGTCTCGAGAGTTGTAGGCTCACAATTGGCATTGCTTTTGTTTTCATCATCGCAATGTGAAACATCCGATAGCCCAAATTTTCGTTTTGTGGCTAACGCCAGCCCGCCATCGATGTGTACGGGATTCGCACAGGACACATGCTGAGACACAATGCTAAACTTTACAAACATTCACGATTTGTTTAACGTTCATCCCAGTTTATTTTAAAGCATGAAAATCAACACTGTAACTTAATTTTATCAGGTGTTATTATTGGTTAGAAATTAATACTGTAGTACTTCATGATGAATGATCATGATAAAAGATTCTCTATCCATGATGAAATGACTGCATTGTGCTGCAATATTTTTTCGAAATGCTCTTAAGAACTTATTTGGCTCAATACATTGCATAGTTGGTCCGAATGTAGTATTTTGAACTCAATAATAATTATTACGGCATTTAAATAACAAGTTTCAATCATAGACTGCATTTGAAACCTGCACTTGACAAAGTAAACTGATTCTGATTGAATACCCCCAATTCTTAGTTCCAGTAGAAAAATCAGCTCCTCTCCGGAACAAATTGAAGTTACTGTTTTGCTCCCATGATTACCATGGCATCACCAGAAGAGGAACACTCCATCAGTTGAGGGAATTCCTCATCATGCGTTGTCCTAAGCGTAGGATAACTAAAAAATAAAATCATGGAACACAAATCTCTTTCACATAGCATGCTCGGTAGAGTTATGAAGCAAACTATGCTTAGTCATTGTATATTGAAGGCTTATTTGAGGCCATTTACACTGGTTAATGATAAAAGGAACCATTTCCAAAAACCTGAAACTTTTTTCTATTATACGTACGTCTATGAAAATTTGCAGGCTACTAGATCTCCCCATTTGTAACAACTTATCTTTCATAAAATTTTTTCATAAGGGCATTCAAAATTAATTATTCGTTATAATAAAAAAATATACATATGTATAGTTTTCATAATTACTCCGAAATTTACAAAGCTAGAGCAATGCGGTTTGTTGAATTTGAAAGTGAAATGTTTGCTCTAAAAAAGCTATAGATCACTTTTTCGATTTGTTTCATTCCGAATTTATATAATTTTTTTTGAAAGAGGTAGGGTAAAAGTTATAATTTTAGGGTAAAAAAGCCTAAGGAAAGTTTTACATACCATTTTTAAAAAAAGTAATCTATAACTTTTTTAGAGCACACATTTCACTTTCAAAAGCAACAAACTGCATTGCTCTAGCTTTGTAAACGTCGGAGTAATTATGAAAAACGTCTTGAAAACTTACTTGTTATTTAAACAATATTTTTAAGATAAAAAATGCTTCTTCTCCTACAGTTTTTAAGCTACAGTGATGATTTTGATATCATTGTATGCGGAAAAACGATTGCTTTCCAAAAAAATGAATAGTTTTTCAAAATTCATTTTTGTTCCAAAGTTATGACGTCATAAATTTGAATTTTTTCAAAACATTTTTTTTCAATTTTTTCATTTTTATAAAATAGAATTTAAAATTTGAGGAAAAGTATTTAAATTTTTAGAATTTCCATTTTATTCTGCATCCAATGATAACAAAATCATTATTGTAGCTCAAAAACTGTCAGAGAAGAAGCATTTAGAAAACCCCCCAAAAAATGTCGTTTTCTATGATTTCCAATTTTCTTTCAGAGAAAATTGCATTTTGTCATATATGATAAATGATTCTAAATTGCATTTCCTATCAGTGTACCAAATTTCATTGCTCTAAATTTAATAATAAAGAAAAGGTTCGGAAGGGGGCGCTTACCTTGAGGAATATGAATGATGAAATATAAAAAAATAGAGATTTTTTTTGAAATTTGAGGAAAAGCATTTATTTTTTTGGAATGTCCACGTTATTCTGCATCCAATGATACCAAAACCATTACTGTTGCTCAAAAGCTGTCAGAGAATAAGCATTTAGAAAACCCCCCTAAAAATGTCGTTTTCTACGATTTCCAATTTTCTTTCAGAGAAAATTGCATTTTTTCATGGTAGGTAAATGATTCTAAATTGCATTTCCTATGACTGTACCAAATTTTATTGCTCTAGGTTCATAAATGGAAAAAACGGTCCGGAAG
>JACJUY010004194.1:19166-31936 GCA_014220935.1 Platorchestia sp. MABIK | reverse complement strand
CTCTGGGATACGTTCCTGATATTTCTACAGACATTCGGGGACATATCTCAAACTCTTTCAAAGCAATAAAATTAAAAATCGGGCCAATCTAATTTTTGACTGTAATGCTAGGAAATGGTTTCCTTAAAATAACCTAAATTTGAACCAATACAATTCTCTGAGTTTTGATCACTTAACTTGAATGTATGATAATTTTTCTAACATACCTATAAAAGTTAATATACTAACTATGTATATCGGATCAGAAAATTGAGAAGTGCAAACGCTTCTTCTTATCATGATCACCTTCTGGTTGGATCGATTTTCTCAGAGTTTCGGAAATTCTTATATCTTGAATTCCGAACTGCTTAGGCCAACTTTCAGCTCCATGCTTTGCAAATTCGTTGCTTGGATTATCCCCAGTCTGAACTCGGCTCTCGCAAAAGCTCAGGCAATAAGAGTCAAAACACTTTTTTGAACATGATAAAGAAGTAGTTCCATATTTTAGTATTTCACACAAAAAAATTATCACCGGCCTGAAAATATCAAAACTACAGAAGTGATTTGAGTCCTCTCTGCTGTCAAGATTTTATGCAGAAGAATTAGCTGCCTGACTCGGATTGAATGGTTTGGGATTAAGAGTTGAAGCATCAAGTAGAAATTTCAAGGTGAAATTGATGGAAATTAAGTCAAGTTGTGGTAATAAATATTGAAGAGACTGATGAAGACACACAAATGTTATAATCCTCTGATGAAAATTATATGTACAAGGGTAAGAAACTGTTGCGAACAATTATTAACATGTGCACAATTGAGGGTATTGTACGCTGTAACAAAGATCCAAACTGCAATTGATCATCATGCCTTTTCGAGTAGAAGTTGTGCACGATTATTTCAATATAGTAAATTTATCAGAGAACAGTATTTTCCTATCCTTTTGAATGCATCCGGGAAAGGGATACCATCATGTAACTATTTAAAGAAATTTAGATTCACAAAAATTTGTTATTATTTAAAGAATCATGTTACTATTTAAAGAAATTTAGATTCACAAAAATCTGTACGAAAACATAATACTGCAGAAATTAAATACAAATATTTTCAAGTGCAAATATAGTATTCAATCATGTTCAAGTCCTAGCCAAGGACTACTCTATCAGAGGACATGCACAGCTCCGTCTCTGACTGCGCTAGCGAAAGCCATTGAATGTACTAACATAAAATGTTTCCTCATTCTTAAATAAGTCATAGATGTTGACACAATTTAATATTAACACATTGACAGAAAAATTTAAGGTAATAAAATAACTAAAAGTCCCTTTTATCACCCTTTCAAAGTTAAAACTTACCAACAAGTTTTGGACAGACGTGCTTTCATGAGGGATGTTTGATACAGGACGGCATTGTTTTCTTTGTCTTTATGTATATTATGCAGGCCTTTAAGTAAGACATTAGACAACTTCTTCTATAGTTTGTTAGATAATAGTCGAAAGCCGTAAAATTGATCCATAACAGAAAGAACGTTCATAAGCCTCTGACGACAACAGGCCCTAGTCCTGGCTTTCTTTACAAACCGCAATCCCACTCTAACCAGTTCGTGAGTGCACAAATGAGGGCTTTTCGAAGACCCTCTCGAAACATCTTCAGTGAAATCCCTCATTTCACTACTGATCAAAGGTTCATCGTCTGAGAAATTCAACTCTACCTCACATTTTTTCTCCAGCCACCGTGTCACATGGCTTCCGATCTCTCTTCCTGACACGAGAGAGAAACTTCTGATACGCATTCTTTCATCGAAAACGCATTCTCGGTGCTGATTGGGCCTACACAGGTGTGTGCGTTCTCATTGCAGGTGTCGGCTTCTACTGATTTCAAGAACGATGCTGCGAATCGCGTTATCTATTTCTTAAAAGCTGCCGTAACAGCACCAGTTATCATTTAGGAATTTGCCCCCGATAACAGTCTATAGACTGAAAAATTTCATTCGATTTTATCACTTTAAATCTCACGTAGAAGAACATAGTCAAAACCAATTGAAAACAAGAGTTGGCATATAACAATCATGCTCTCGGTCGTTTGCACAAGTTTTTTTTTTTGTGTCATGAGTTAGGCACTGAACACGAGTGGCACCCTGTCCTGACTGCTGCTTTGAACTGTTCCAAGAAAGCTTCTACACTCCTAGAATTTTTATCTTGGACACATCGGCTTGGATCATTTAATCTGACGTCTCTTCCCTCAGCATTAATTAACATTGACTGTGTTCCATTAATTTAAAATGAATAGAATAAAACTCGCCGTCTCACATGCGCTTTCAAGTGTGAGTGCGGCAACTACCTTTTCATTGAAGACCCTTAAGGCCCTATTACATGGGGCAATTATTGCTCCTGGAAGCAGTGACGGATGTCTGTGGGAGGAACTGACTGCAGTTGCTGGGCAAGTTCTAGTTTTCGCGCTTGTTCAGAAACCTCGAGCAGCTCAGAGCAACGGAGGCGGTGCGGAGCAGTGCTCGGCTGACTGTCGTAGAGTAAAGATGGTTGCGACACCGCCTCCCACTGAGCCAACGTAAACTCGGTCCGCCATTCAATAGGTAATCGAAGGATTTAATACTGTGACTGCAGCAACTAAGTATTAAGTTCAATACCAAAGTCAAATTTTAAGTCAATTGTAGTAAACTATTTTGAAAATACCAAAAATGAAGTGGATCGTGCCTTCATTTAGCTATGATTAAATATTTAGGAAAATTGAGTTTGCGACTCTTGGTCGGTCAGCAGCATTATGAAAATTACCTCCGTGTACCACCGGTGCCGCACGTCGCAGTCAAAGTGTTAATAAATGTCCTATAATATGGAATGCTATTAAGTGTTGTATAAGCAATTAAGTCTCATTTTAGGCACTTAATTAGTCGTAATTTCTGCACAAAATAACGCGGAATATTACCACTTACCATACATTCGTGATGCGTTTCACTTTCAATTGTTGTCACTTTTCCATCATAATTGAATGCTTATCAGGTAGTATTTTATGATAGAGAAACTGGTCAGAAATTTAAAAATTTAAACCATAGGTTTGTAAATTTAAACAATTCAGCTGAATATGATGCAACTATCAAAGCCATCAAAAAAATAGAAAAACATTACTACCTGCCACAAAAGTAACAGGAAAAAGAAGATTGACTCTGTGAAGTCAGGTAACTTTATGTGCATTCATTTTAGTTTTCTATCATAAGTAGCGAGTAGAAAAATAGGCAATATTTTATTCGGCTTTCAATGATCAAACCATTTTAATATGTTTTTTAGACTTGAACCTAAATATATCAATACAGCAAATGAATGAACTTAATTAACACTTTGACTGCGACGTGCGCCACGGGTGGTACACGGAGGTAATTTTTATAATGCTGTTGACCGACCAGTAGTCGCAAACTCAATTTTTATCAATATTTCATCAAAGCTAAATGAAGGCACGATCCAGTTCATGTTTGGTATTATCAAAATAGTTTACTACAATTGACTTAGAATTTGAGTTTGGTGTTGAACTTAATATTTAGTTGCCACAGTCAAAGTGTTAATTGAGTTATTTCTTTTGTTTATTTCTGTGCGGTATAAAAACATGAATTATTATATTGAAATGCAAATATAAGCTGTAAAAAGATGTTAACAATTTATTACAATATTATGATGTTTTTAATAGTGCATTTCATTTTCTCACAAATTCAAGATTATTTTGATAAAAGTTAATAATTCATCAAAATAATTATATTGAATCAATAGGTGTATGACCCTTCAATCTCTTCCATTTTTAGAGAATTAAGGCAATGAATAATGCAAGGACAGTCAAAAGCGGATAACAGGATCTAAGTTTTGTATACGTTGTTAATAATTTTCATTTAATGATGAAATGAAGAAGTCACATGCCCCAGTCACTGCGAGCTATAACCTACCGCTGCAATTTGCAACCCCACACTGGTTGTCTCGTCTAATAGCGCACCCACAAGTTGCGGCATTTCAGTTGCCGTAGGCGAGGCAAAGTGTTGCCCCGTGGAATAGGGCCTTTAGAACATGCTGTACATTCTGAAGTTAAAGTTTCGATGGACAAACTACTGAACGGGTTAAGAGTTGTCTTCAAAATGTTGTCATTTTCCGCCTTGTGCAGATCTTTCACATCAGAGAAAGACGCAACTGTTTTTTATCAAGAACAATTATTACGATTTTCCGTGATCCAGTTGTTGCGGATGCACTAAGCAAATGAACAGTGTCAAACAACAGATACCAAGCGCGAGTGGGATCCATCCTTTATCCTCATGAGCGTGTGTGATCCATCCTCAGGGCCAGAGGACGGATGGCCTCTGGAAATCGCACGTTCTGCTGAACTCCTTACAGGACTTCCGATTCATTTTATGATTGTCAGTAATGGATCCTATAACAATCCAACCTGACTGTTCAACAAAAACAGCTGCTTGTTTCATAGCTTGTTATTGGAACTCTACAGTAAGCTGGTGAACAGGTGTAACTGAAACCATAAGGCTAGGTCAGCCGTGCAAGCATTTCATCATTACACACAACATTAAAGTTAATTTGGAGTAAGGATCATTCTTTGCTACACCATTCAAAACACCAATTGAGAAAGCGACAGAAGAGTCGAATTTTCACTTCATCCACAATCAAAAATACGTTTCTTTGCTGATTATTCTTAACCTTCTGATGGTTTTGCCACAGAACTTGATTAATGTTTACAGAGGACACAACAGACTGTACCTTTTGCTAGCTTGGAAGTACCACAAGATCGCGCGATTGTTCATAGCTATAGTTGGGTAATGACCCAATGGCAAGACAGTAAGCATGCCGCACACTGTCTCAGAACCGACGCGTCAGATCAGAAAGGAAATGTCTGAAAGAAATCGAAAACGAACATTTGTACCTGGCAACGCTCACTGGCTCAGATCAGAACCGAAGTGAAGCTTCAGATCGGACCTGAGTGTGAAATGTTCTATCATGGTAGTTTTGTAAGCCAACTCTTGTTAGCTGTGTGCTGTAAACATTGAGTGGGAATAAACACATGTGAAAGTGGAATGAGAATAATAGTAGATTAGGTCAGCAGTGTGATAGGGGAGTTAATATTAGTATTGAACACTCTGTCCTAGGACTGAACATAGTATGAGAAGGAGAGGGAGACCTTCCTGAATTTGTAGTTTGAACAATATGGAGAAAATGTGTGATATGCCAGATGTGCTCAAGATGATTGTGGGATGATTTGTGTGACTGGATTGGATCAGGATTGTAATTTAATTATTGTTGATGCAATCAAAAATTTTCTTGTACAAGCCTGAAGTTTGAGACATTGCCTAGGTTGAGTTAGTCATGTAGAGTGGGTTGTAGTGACCTGCCATACCTGAGGGTTGCTTTTGATGTGCTGGATATCACAGTTATACCGTACAGTAGTTGCTTGTGACATGGATGATTGGTTGCTCTTGTTCATCGGACAAGTCTAATACACAGGCGTTGAAGTTTTGCATGACTTGGGTTTTTGGAAATTTTAGGCCATTACAAAGAGCCGAAACAGTCGGCCATCATGTCCAAGTTACACATCCCCATTGTCAAACATTTTTTACTACTAAATAAAATACAGCCAGTCTAGTAACCTGTGGCAATTCGGGACAGTTGAGAGCACTTCATGAAATGAGTAATGTAAATTTGAGTTGAAAACAGGAGCTTAGTAACTTTTGTTCATAGGGATTAATACTGAATTGTACGTAGCCCTGTGAGGAAATTACTCATTCCCTTTTACTTGCTCTGTGTAACCATGTTATGGTGATGGAGCCTTAAACTGACTTATTTTCTCCGAAAGTATTACTAGTAAATGCCATGACATAGAAGTTCTGAAAAATTAAGGTTGTTGGAAGTACCACTCATTGTGCAGTATGCTTCAATTTCATTCCAGATGCCATATCACTGTTCCTAATTTATTCCCTTATTTCTTCATCAGTTGCTGGTACTATTCTTGGTGCCATGAGACCTGGCTCTACTGCCACAAAGCCTGCCACACCTCTTGCTACAATGCCTGATGCTGCAATGCCTGCCGCTCCTAACAGAAGTAGGTTTAGAATTTTAATGATGAAGGTCCAATTCATTCGAGTTATACTGAAATGAAGGAAAAGAATGTTCAAACTGAGTATTATGTATTGAAATTTTGGAAAGTCGAGGTCACCTGAAGAAAATTCATTCCACATGAAAGTTGAAGCCCATTTGCTCAATTTACACTTATTTAAATAGTGAATGGCTGTAAATTATGAGCGTTAGTGTACTCAAAGAAAGGGTAATGTATTTCCAAATGCTTATGAGAATGGTTTTCAGACACATTTTAATGTGTATAGCATTTATCCAGGAAATGAATGCTTCACAGTTCATAATTACACTCAAAGAAACATTGCAAAGTTTTTGAAGGAAAACAAACTTCAATATTGAATTGGAAATTTTTTCACACATGATACAAGCGTCAATATGTAACTATCAACCTTTTTACATTGTACATTGTCATGAATTCATAAAAATAGGTGAAATATTAAAAAAATGCTGTTCCTATCACCAAAGTTACTTAATGTGACCTGAATTTCAATCCTGAATTAACTGAGGGGATTCATAAATGAGATATACCTAGTGCAGTGGTTGGGTAGACATGCTAGTCTTGGTTAACAAAAATAGGTTTTGTATTCATTTAATTCGATGAGCTCTCCCAGTTTTTAATGAACCTCCTTTGTACCCCCGTGTCTAATTCAAGTATCCATACAGTGCAGCAGCACTTTAATTAACCAATAGGCCTTGCCTATTTCACATTGTGAAGGATCACCTACATTTGATGATATGCCAATAATTGGGATAAAGCTTTTGTATCCATTGGAAGTAGTATTCCATGAGAGAAAATGTGAAGGCCTGAGCTGATGGTGAGGTAGGCTTTCTTTTTTGTTATAATGTTTTTCTTGCTTACTAGATGCTTCCTTCTACTTGCTCTGTAAAATTATGTTATGGGGGTGTAGCCTTGAACCACCTTTTCTTCTAATGAATGAGAATTTAATGACAGATTTAAAAGTTGTGTTTATAGAGGAATTAAATTTTTTAAAAGTTACTACCAATTGTGTAGTGTGCATCAATTTCATTCAAGATGCCATATCACTGTTCCCAATTTATTCCCTTATTTCTCTATTAGCTGTTGGTACTGTATATCCTGTTCTTGGTGCTGCAAGACCTGGCGCGCCTGGGGTATCAAGGCCTGCCACCTCGAGGCCTGCCACTCCTGACATCTCAAGACCTTCCATCAGTGCTTCCAGCAAACAATGCTGTTCATCTTCGTGGGGGGAATAACACAGGTTAGTTGTGTTGAAATAACCATTGAGTTTGTACTTCATTGAAGTGTCTTTAAGGGTACCATCTGGGATTTTGACCTTTTTTCGTCCGATTCGCTTGAAAATTGGTCAGTATATGTATATTTTGAAAGTAAACCTTTTTTACTCATGTCATTTTTTCGATTTAGGCCATATTTTTTTATCAAAATGAGTCTTTACTAACAGACGTTTCGGAATCTCCGATTCCATCATCAGTGCTGTAAAACAAAATAAAAACGATAATGAACAAATTGCGAAAAAGCTAAAAGAATATAATATCAATATACCCACTGTGAACGAAAAATAGCTAAGCCTAACCATTAAAAAAAGAAAATTTCTATCAAACATTCGAAGCCATACGTACACATGCACATAAGTTCTAACAATCAAACCAACACACAATAACATCTACCCAAAGTAACAGGACTACACACATACACACACACACATCCGAACACACTCCTATTCACACAGTTTTGGCAATATATAATTTCATCGCACTTTGGTCATTATTTAATTGAGGTCTGAAGGTAAAAATGAACATGGATTCTACAATTCTAAGGTCAAATTCTTCTGTGGTTCTATAAAGTGTGGAGAAATTGGAATTTTTTGAAAAGGAAGTTTGAACTATGGCAATGATCTCGGATAGCGGACTGGGAGGGAGATGAATATGGACGGCCGGTTCTATGGGAGATACCAGAGTGTTGGTTGTGACGAATAAATTGCTGGAGTGCGGTACTTCCAACATAGGACTGCAGGCAGCAATCACATTTATACAAATATACACAACCACTTCTCAGGCACCCTTCCAAACGCTCCTTCCTATTAAAATAATGAACTTATTTTAAAACTATTTCTATGAAATGGTAGCACGTCAATGAAAGTAAAATGAGAGTGTATCAGGTATAAAAGTTCCTTTCTCATCTCCTTGTTAATTAAGATAGCCCAAGAAAGGGAGCTCGATGAAAACTTTCTGCTTTGGTTCGGTCAGAATTGTAGAAGGAGGGGAAAGTTTTTGTCACAAATCTTTTTAACCAGATTGTTGACCAAAGATACAGGGTATTTATTTTGTACAAGTAACTTTGTGATAAATTCCACTTCCTCGTGAAATATTTTATTTTTATCCCTGATACACTCTCATTTTACTTTCATTGACGTGCTACCATTTCATAGAAATAGTTTTAAAATAGGTTCATTTTTTAATAGGAAAGTGCGTTTGTAAGAGTGCCTGAGAAATGGTTGTGTATATTTGTATAAATGTGATTGCTGCCTGCAGTCCTATGTTGGAAGTACCGCACTCCAGCAATTTATTCGTCACAGCCAACACTCTGGTATCTCCCATAGAACCGGCCGTCCATATTCATCTCCCTCCCAGTACTCTATCCGAGATCATTGCCATAGTTCAAACCACCCTTTCAAAAATTCCAATTTCTCCACGCTTTGTAGAACCACAGAAGCATTTGACCTTAGAATTTTAGAATCCTTGTTTATTTTTACCCATAGACCTCAGTTAAATAATGACCGAAGTGCGATGAAATTATATATTGCCCCAACTGTGTGAATAGGAGTGTGTTCGGATGTGTGTGTGTGTGTGTGTGTAGTCCTGTTACTTTGGGTAGATGTTATTGTGTGTTGGTTTGATTGCTAGAACTTAGGTGGATGTGTACGTATGGCTTCGAATGTTTTATAGAAATTTTCTTTTTTTAATGGTTAGGCTTAGCTATTTTTCGTTCAATGTAGGTATACTGATATTATATTCTTTTAGCTTTTTCGCAATTTGTTCATTATCGTTTTTTATTCTGTTTTACAGCACTGATGATGGAATCGGAGATTCCGAAACGTTTGTTATTAAAAGAATGTTCCCTTTTATATTGGTTCTTCTTTTTATCTTGCGTATTAGATTTCCTAAAAATCGCCCTTTTAATTCTATCAAAATGAGTTTTTTGATACATTTTTATGTATATTTCAAGACGTATCTCCTCATTGAATTTTGATGCTAGAACAAAACCAAAGACAGTTTTAGAATCCTTGGAACATTTCTAACAAAGTTATTCGATTCAAATTTAACATTTTGGAAAAAATTTTCTGTGATATGCGAAACTTTAAAACAACAATTGTTTGAAATGTTATTATAAAGTTTCGCTTATCATAAAAAAAATTCCAAATGTTAAAATTGAATCAAATAACTTTGTTAGAAATGTTCCAAGGATTCTAAAACTGTCTTTGGTTTTGTTCTAGCATCACAACTCAATGGGGAGATACAATTTGAATGGTATAAATGTATTATTATTCATGAGAGCCAAAAACGAAATTTACTATTGAATTGCAATATCACTGACAATTTATGTACATGAATGCAGTTTCTTTGATCAATTTTTGTGTGCGAATAATGTGCAATATTTTCCTTATAAATTTCAATGTAACATAAGCAATATCGTGCATAAAAACATATAGATATATATTTTATTTGAGTACTCACCATGTAGCTCATATATATAGGTCCGGGATTTTCAACTTTTGTCGTCCGATCCACTTGAAAATTGGTCAGTATATGTATTTTTTTAAAGTAAACATTTTTTACTCGTGTCCTTTTTTCGATTTAGGCCAGATTTTTATTTTTTTTTATAAAAATGAATTTTTTTTTTTTGCATACATTTAAATGTATATTTCAAGACGTATCAACTCATTGAATTTTGATGCTAGAACAAAACCAAAGACAGTTTCAGAATCCATGGAACATTTCTAACAAAGTTATATATAATTGCATTCAAATTTGAGAAAACCAAAAAATTTATACGGATCCAAACCCAAAAATAATTGTTTGAAATGTTATAATGTTCCGCATATCACAAAAAAATGTTTTCAAAATGTTCATATTTAAATAAATAACTTTGTTTTGGTCTTTGGTTTTGTTCTAGCATCAAAATTCAATGAGTAGTTACGATTTGAATGGATCCTTTTCCGACAATAAAAAACATGCTCAATTTTTATGATTTTGGCCCCCTTTTAGACCCCCCCCCTTCCCCCGGGGGGGGGTTCTGGTGTCCGGAGCCCCATAATATATCATGGCACAATAACCCATACCCTAAAGATCCTCTTTCCACAAAAAAAAAGCATCCCCAATTTTTTATGATTTTGGCCCCCTTTTGGACCCCCCTGGAGGAGGTTCTGGTGTCCGTAGCGCCATAATATTTTATGGCACAATAACCCATACCCTAAGGACCCTTTTTCGACAAAAAAAAATAATTGAGTCAGAGGTGCCGCGGGGGCCCAATTTGGCCTCAGATGGTACCCTTAAATTGTAACGGGATGGATTTGCCAAGTTACAAGCCAGAATTGGACAGCGTTGGAGGAGTGCTAGCAGCATATTCTCTAAAGACCGCTGAAAAGTCATCACGTACATATTATTCTAAAGCGCAGCGGCATTTGTAGAAATGAAGGGAGAACTACCTTCTCTCATTTCCATCAGTGTCAATACCATATTCACTTGCACTCCTACCTCTCTGATCATTCCCCTCCTCGATTTTATGCATCTATCTGGAGATTAAATCATTCTCTTTCGGTATAATGTAATTAACTCCTGATTCTCGTAGTTTATTCCCGAACTATACTTTGTTCCTTCAGTGTACTTGGAATTGAATTGATGCATACATGTAGGTTTTGCTTCCTTGATCATAGCATCCAATTACACTTGATCCATTAGAAGGGTGGGCTCGCGGTACTCGCTGACTTTCTTGGGTACTGAATAGGGCTATCCTATCGCTCATTGGTACTCACTTTATACCTTTAGGGATGTTTGAACTCATTCGTAGTTTAATAATTAGAAACCTTGGAAAGAGAATACTGACCAGAACTGCTACTTCTATCCATGTTGATTAAATGTGGCGTATTTTTAATTAAGTATGTTGTTTTCAAAGCCTGAACTTTTAATCAGTTTGAAGTTTGGTTTACGTTTACAATTACCACTTATTCCAAGTTGGGAAATAAATATGATGTACGATGTAATTTTCGTGAACTTATTGCAGAATTCGTGTGGCAAAAGAAGCAGTTCCTTGTTGGAAGACACTGGTCCTCCAGTGGTACCTTGTAAGCGACGGTTCTTCGCCTCTCCTTCTGGAACCATGATTGCCATTGAAAACTGCAGACAAACGCCTCGGTGAAAACTTAGGAAAAGGCACCGGAGGAAATCAAAGGTACTCTACTAGGGGTTAAACACGGATGATTTCCTGAAAAGTGTAAGTGGCAGACATAGTTCTTATCTCACTGCATTTGTTAAGTACGAATTAAGGGGCAAGAGATCATAGACCATGTATCACAAGTGGCTCTCTGTGAACATTCTTCTAAGTCATCAGAGACCCACTACCAACTGATGAGGAACTTTTACCGCCCCTCAGGGGGATACAAATATTGTATCTATGGGAATCAGCACTCTCAGTGGGACAATGTGAGGGCCCGAGCTGAGATTTAGGTAGGCCTTCTTTTTTGTTGAAATAGAATGCTTTTTTTTTCCTATGTTAAGGACCATTTTTGTTTTAGGTTCACTGCTGTCCTGTTTTTCAGCACCTACTACTTTCTTCTTCAACTTTGATCTTGTTTCATGACCTGATTTCCTATCTTACTGTTTCTATGCCCTATCTGCACAGATTCTGCGTTCCCTCCCCTCCATACTAAATGGTGTCTTCTTCCTTCCTCTCTTTGGATCGCTATTGTTGCGGATAGGGAGGCTTAAACTAACTCATAATCTATTAATAATCTAATCAGGAACTTATACTGTTACCCTCACTCATTGAATTATTCTGTGATTTTTTTTTACCTAAACTCTGGTAAATAGGCTGTGATACGTATCAAAAAGAAAATATTCTATTTGTTCTCTGTAATATTGTTTTTATTTTTCGGTGAAAACTTGTTGATTTCAGGTTGTAATGGATGACCAAATATAAAATATGTTATGATGTTGATGTATTTTAACCTAATTAATTTCAATGGTCGATTAAAAATGTATAATTATGCTTTGATGTCGCTGCCTTTCGCTTTATTATGCTTATTTATACATTCAAGGCAGCGATAATTTCGAATGGAATGGATATGCTTCTTTTCAATAGCTAAAAATACTCACAGTACGCACGGATTTTAATAATGACGTAGAAAAATACGTGTATTTACCTCTGTGTTACGTACTATGAAAATGCATATTGTATACAATAGTATGTGTACTTATGCATTTCATTAGCCTCCTGTCATGCAACTTTATGCTCAATTATGTTTTCGAGGTGGCGAAAATTATCGCCCACTGTAAGTCGTACGGAATCAAGAGAAGGCCGTTTTTATTAGCCTTGATCTAGCATTAATGGAGCCCATAAAGGCCTTTATTAGCCTTGATCTAGCAGTAATGGAGCCCAAAAAGGTTTTTATTAGC
>JACJUY010004194.1:2760-18497 GCA_014220935.1 Platorchestia sp. MABIK | reverse complement strand
CGACTTACAGTGGGCGAAAATTTTCGCCACCTCGAAAACATAATTGAGCATAAAGTTGCATGACAGGCGGCTAATGAAATGCATAAGTACACATACTATTGTATACAATATGCATTTTCATAGTACGTTACACAGAGGTAAATACATGTATTTTCCGTGCATACCGTGAGTATTTTCAGCTATTATAAAGAAGCATATCCATTCCATTCGAAAATATCGCTGCCTTGAATGGATAAAAAAGCATAATAAAGCGAAAGGCAGCGACATCACAGCATAATTATACATTTTTAATCGACCATTAAAATTAATTAGGTTCAAATACATCAACATCATTACATATTTTATATATGGTCATCCATTACAAACTGAAATCAACAAGTTTTCACCGAAAAATAAAAACAATATTACAGAAAACTTATAGAATAATTTCTTTTTGATACGTATCACAGCCTATTTACCAGAGTTTAGGGAAAAAAAACATCACAGAATAATTCAATGAGTGAGAGTAATGGTATAAGTTCCTGATTAGATTATTATTGGATTATTAGTTAGTTTAAGCCTCCCTATCCGCAACAGAAGCGATCCAAAGAGAGGAAGGAAGAAGGCACCATTTAGAATGGAGTTAAGGGAGGGAACGCGGAATCTGAGCAGAAAGGGCATAGAAACAGTAAGATAACAAAGCAGGTCATGAAACATGATCAAAGTTGAAGAAGAAAGTAGTAGGTGCTGAAAAACAGGACAGCAGTGAACCGAAAACAAAAATGGTTCTTAACATTGCAAAAGCATATTATTTCAACAAAAAGAAGGCCTACCTAAATCTCAGCTCGGGCCCTCACATTGTTCCACTGGGAGTGCTAATTTCCATAGATACAATATTTGTATCCCCCTGAGGGGCGGTAAAAGTTCCTCATCAGTTGATAGTGGGTCTTTGATGACTTACAAGAATGTTCACAGAGAGCCATTTGTGATACATGGTCTATGATCTCTTGCCCCTTAATTCGTACTTAACAAATGCAGTGAGATAAGAACTATGTCTGCCACTTACGCTTTTCAGGAAATCATCCGTGTTAAACCCCTCGTAGAGTACCTTTGATTTCCTCCGGTGCCTTTTCCTAAGTTTTCTCCGAGGCGCTGGTCTGCAGTTTTCAATGGCAATCATCGTTCCAGAAGGAGAGGCGAGGAACCGTCGCTTACAAGGTACCACTGGAGGACCAGTGTCTTCCAACAAGGAACTGCTTCTTTTGCCACACGAATTCTGCAATAAGTTCACGAAAATTACATCGTACGTCATATTTATTTCCCAACTTGGAATGAGTGGTAATTGTAAACGTAAACCAAACTTTAAACTGATTAAAAGTTCTGACTTTGAACACAACATATTTAATTAAGAAATATGTCACATTAAATCAACTTGGATAAAAGTAATAGTTCTGGTCAGTATTCTTTTTCCAAGGTTTCTAATTATTAAACTATGAATGAGTTCAAACATCCCTAACGGCATAAAGTGAGTACCAATGAGCGATAGGATAGCCCTATTCAGTACCCAATAAAGTCAGCGAGTACCGCGAGCCCACCCTGCTTATGAATCAAGTGTAATTGAATGCTATCTATGATCAAGGAAGCAAAACCTACATGTATGCATCAATTCAATTCCAAGTACACTGAAGGAACAAAGTATAGTTCAGGAATAAACTACGTGAATCAAGAGTTAATTACATTATACCGAAAGAGAATGATTTAATATCCAGATAGATGCATAAAATCGAGGTGTGGAATGATCAGACAGGTAAGATTGCAAGTGAATATGGTATAGACACTGATGGAAATGAGAGAAGGTAGTTCTCCCTATATTTCGACAAATGCTGCTACGCTTTAGAATAATAAGTACGTGTAATAGAATTAAAAAGGCGATTTTTAGGAAATCTAATACGCAAAAAAAAGAAGAACCAATATAAAAGGGAACATTCTTTTGATAACAAACGTTTCGGAATCTCCGATTCCATCATCAGTGCTGTAAAACAGAATAAAAAACGAAAATGAGCAAATTGCGAAAAAGTAATAAGAATATAATATCAATATACCTACATTGAACGAAAAATAGCTAAGCCTAACCATTAAAAAATATAATTTCTATCAAACATTCGAAGCCATACGTACACTTGCAAATAAATTCTAGCAATCAAACTAACCCACAATAACATCTACCCAGAGTAACAGGACTACGCACATACACACACACACACACACACACCCAAACATCCGAACACACTCCTTTTCACACAGTTGGGGCAATATTTAATTTCATCTCACTTTGGTCATAATTTAACTGAGGTCTATGGGTGAAAATAAACAAGGATTCTAAAATTCTAAGGTAAAATTCTTCTGTGGTTCTACAAAGTGTGAAGAAATTGGAATTATTGAAAGGGTGGTTTGAGCTGTGGCAATGATCTCGGATAGCGGACTGGAAGAGAGATGAATATGGACGGCCGGTTCTATGGGAGATACCAGAGTGTTGGCTGTGACGAATAAATTGCTGGAGTGCGGTACTTCCAACATAGGACTGCAGGCAGCCATCACATTTATACAAATATACACAACCACTTCTTAGGCACTCTCATATGTACGTGATGACTTTCATATGTACGTGATGACTTTTCAGCGGTCTTTAGAGAATATGCTGCTAGCACTCATCCAACGCTGTCCAATTCTGGCTTGTAACTTGGCAAATCCATCCCGCAACAATTTAAAGACACTTCAATGAAGTACAAACTCAGTGGTTATTTCAACACAACTAACCTGTGTTGTTCCCCCACGAAGATGAACAGCATTGTTTTGCTGGAAGCACTGATGGCAGGTCTTGAGCTGTCAGGAGTGGCAGGCCTCGAGGTGGCAGGCCTTGATACCCCTGGCGTGCCAGGTCTTGCAGCACCAAGATCAGGAGATACAGTACCAGCAGCTGATAGAGAAATAAGGGAATAAATTGGGAACAGTGATATGGCATCTTGAATGAAATTGATGCACACTACACAATGAGTAACTTTCAACAAATTTAATTCTTCTATAAACTCTACTTTATGTCAATAAATTCTCATTCATTAGCAAAAAGGTGGTTTAAGGCACCACCCCCATAACATAATTTTACAGAGCAAGTTGAAGGAAGCATCTAGTATGCAAGAAAAACATTATAACAAAAAAGAAAGCTCTTTCATGGAATACTACTCACAATGGATACGAATGTTTTATCCCAATTATTGACATATCAAATGTAGATGATCCTTCACAATGCGAAATAGGCAAGGCCTATTGGTTAACTAAATGCTGCTGAACTGTGTAGATACTTGAGGAATTAGACACGGAGTTGCATAGGAGGTTCATTAAAAACTGGGAGAGCTCATTGAACTAAATGAATACAAAACCTATTTTTTTCAACCAAGACTAGCATGTCTACACAAACACTGCACTAGGTATATCTCATTTATCAATCCCCTCAGTTAATTCAGGATTGAAATTCAGGTCACATTAAGTAACTTTGGTGATAGGAACAACATTTTTAATATTTCACCTTTTTTCTGAATTCGTGACAATGTACGAGGGAAAAGGGTTGATAGTAACATATTGACGCTTGTATCAAGTGTGAAATAATTTCCAATTCAATGTTGAAGTTTGTTTTCCTTCAAAAATTTTGCAATGTTTCTTTGAGTGTTTTTATGAACTGTGAAGCATTCATTTCCTGGATTAAAGCTATACACTTTAAAATGTGTCTGAAAACTATTCTCATAAGCATTTGGATATACATTCCCCTTCCTTTGAGTACACTAAGGCTCATAATTTACAGCCATTCACTATCTAAATAAGTGTAAATTGAGCAAATGGGCTTCAACTTTCATGTGGAATGAATTTTCTTCAGGTGACCTCGACTTTCCAAAATTTCAATACATAATACTCAGTTTGAACATTCTTTTATTTCATTTCAGTCTAACTCAAATGAATTGGACCTTCATCATTAAAATTCTAAACCTACTTCTGCTAGAAGTGGCAGGCATTGCAGCATCAGGCATTGTAGCAAGAGGTGTGGCAGGCCTTGTGGCAGTAGAGCCAGGTCTCATAGCACCAAGAATAGTACCAGCAACTGATAAGGAAATAAGGGAATAAATTAGGAACAGTGACATGGCATCTTGAATGAAATTGAAGCATACTACACAATGAGTGGTACTTCCAACAACCTTAATTTTTCTGAACTTCTATGTCATGGCATTTACTAGTAATACTTTAGTAGAAAATAAGTCAGTTTAAGGCTCCACCACCATAACATGGTTTCACAGAGCAAGTAAAAGGGAATGAGTAATTTCCTCATAGGGCTACGTACAATTCAGTATTAATCCCAATGAACAAAAGTCACCAAGCTCCTGTTTTCAACTCAAATTTGTATTATTCATTTCATGAAGTGTTCTCAACTTTGCCGAATTGCCACAGGTTACTAGACTGGCTGTATTTTATTTAGTAGTAAAAAATGTCTGACAATGGGGATGTGTAACTTGAACATGATGGCTGACTGTTTCGACTCTTTGTAATGGCCTAAAATTTCCAAAAACACAATAGTCATGCAAAACTTCAACCCCTGTGTATTAGACTTGTCCGATGAACACGAGCAACCAATCCTCCATGTCACAAGCAACTACTGTACGGTATAACTGTGATATCCAGCATATCAAAAGCAACCCTCAGGTATGGCAGGTCACTACAACCCACTCTACATGACTAACTCAATCTAGTCAATGTCTCAAACTTCAGGCATGTACAAGAAAATTTTTGATAGCATCTACAATAATTAAATTACAATCCTGATCCAATCCAGTCATACAAATCATCCCACAATCATCTTGAGCACATCTGGCATATCACACATTCTCTCCAAACTGTTCTAACAACAAATTTAGGAAGGTCTCCCTCTCCTTCTCATACCATGTACAGTCCTAGGACAGAGTGTTCAATACTCATATTAACTCCCCTGTCACACTGCTGACCTAATATACTATTATTCTCATTCCACTTTCACATGTTTCTATTCCCTTTCAATGTTTACAGCACACAGCTAACAAGAGTTGGCTTACAAAATTACCATGATAGAACATTTCACACTCAGACATATTCTTTCCCACATACGGGTCAATGTAGACTTTTGCGTCTTGCTAAGCATCCACTTGTGTATGTTCAATCCAAACTATTATGTACGCCTTCACCTTTTTCTGGTCCCTGTACTCTGCCATTCATCCTCTGTAACTCTGCGTCATTCAAACATTTTTGGTATTTTACATTGTTTCTTGTTTACAGTTTTCCTACTCATTTTTTTTTTTTTACCTCACTTGTCAACCACCTGGCATTTACTGCACTTCTTCTGCATCTTCTGTTTTCAATATTTTACCTTGCTACATCACATTATGGTACTAAGAGGAACATAACATGGTTCACATCTGCAAATTTGAATTCTAAACACATTTTCATGCAACAAAAGTTCAGAATTTTTGCAACAAGAAAAATTTCAACCAATAAATGTGGAATTTTTTCCACTTTGCCAAGCAACAAAAGCTCCATTACTTTTTAATGCAAAAAATTAATCCTAAAATCAAAAATATAATAAACAGTATATAATAAACAGTAACAAAGTTTAGAACACTGGATTTAAAAAAAAAAGTATATATATTATCAAAATTTTCACCATTTTTGGCAGAACTCAAGTTTAGAGTGGAATTGGAAAGTGTATAGAAGAAAAGCAGTTTATTTTGACATCATTGACATTAGATAAGCATCAAAATTTTGATATTCAATTGGTATGTTGTTCTGAAAAAAAATGAAGTAAATCACTCCAATAACCAGCTGCTAGACCCTGTATCTTATGAACTGTTGCACTGATCCCTTTGCAATTTCAATTTTTTTAATGTAAATTCCCCAATCTCAACGTGCACATTCTTAATCTCAATAAGCTTTATTCATTTGAACTGAATTTTTATGCATTCAATTTAGTCAAATTTCAATTTGAAATTAGAGTTCATAATAATTTAGATTCCATTTAGCCTACTCTGAACAAAATTTTACAGAAAGACCAATTGATCATGTTTCATTGTTTTTACACCTTGAATTAACTAAGAGAAACTCTATGTAAACTATGTGAACTCTGTAAGGTCACCTTTGGTGGCCAACTCTGCATGGCCACCTTTGTGAACAACTTTGTTTGATCACTGTTCATGGCATTAAAAGTCACCTTTGAAAGTGATCAGATGTAGGATGGAAAGCTGACTTATTCAAAATCTAATCATTCATTTGAACATGTTAACCACCATGGGTTAAACTAAAGTTTAGTATTCAATTGAAATTTAAAGTTGATTGAGGTGAGCAATTTTGAAAATGGCAAACATTAACTGCATTGTGTTTTTTTTTGGCTTTGATTAAGTATAAATAAAAATTGAGTTTGTGATACCTGGTCAATTAGCAGCATTATGAAAATTTCCTCCACGTACCACCAATGACTCACGTGGCGGCCAACGTGTTAATGCTGTGTAAACTTAAAGGATTTATGCCACGGAGCACTTACATAAGAAGAACTTCAAAACTACGGTGGACCCCAAGCCCGCTCTAGAGCAACATACGCACGCACGCCAACCAATCAGCTGCCAGCAGTCACGACTGACCGCTGACGTCATCACGGCCAAAGCTTTCAATTGGCTGCGTATCCAGGCTTTACTGTGATACTCGTTTGGATTGTTAGTCTAATTTTCATGCTTAAGCTATAAACGTTTCTGGGCTTAGTATGGATGGTGAAAGTCAAAATAGAGAATTGCGGTTACACTGACAACACTTTTTTTATAATTTCATTCACTATACATACACGTGAATGCACATTCATGTACATATTTGCAATTCATACATAAAGACTAAGGCGCATTTAGATTGGACTAAGGTGCTGAATGTGATAAAACGTTGGTGCCGTATATTAAAAGTTTTCGTAAAGGGTTCATAGTCTTTTTAAACCATTCAATATCAGATTCTCATACTAGTCGAAACAATACGATAATGAAGAAATTAGGTTATTTGAGCGATAAAAAACCTGCTAATAATATGTAGCGATATTATTTATATTTATCATACGTAAAGACAACCCAAATAGTTACATGGGAGAAATGGGAAAAAGTTTACGTTAAAGTAATGTTACCACAACACACAACAAAGAACCACAACAAAGAGGTTCAAAGTGAGGAAGGATGAAGGCACCAAAAAGGATGGAGGTGAGGGAACGCTGAATCTATGTACAAAGCGAGTTCCGGCACAGGATCTCGTGTGCATGGAAAGTCAGTTAAGAAGGAAGCTTATGAAACAAGATAAAAGTTGACGAAGAAAGTTATGGGAATTGAGAAACAGGACGGTAGTGGACCGAAAAAAGATGGTCCTAGACAAAACTACGAACATTTTATTTCAACAGAAAGAAAGCCTACCTAACTATCAGCACAGTACCTCACATTTCTCCCTTGGGAGCGCTAATTCCCATAGATATAACAGCTGTATCCTCCTGAGAGGCGCGCACGTTGCTTCGTAACAATAATGGAGAATATAGAGGAAGGAGAGTCCACAAGACCGCCACGCACACACTTCGGATTAGGGTTTACAAGCATCCAGTTTTTGGACGAGGCTCAACACACAGTATTAACTAGTATCAGAAGTGAACTACAGTACCAAGGTGGCTAGGTGGGCTAGTAACTGAAGCTGAAGCAGAGCCGTCGGCATGGCTTTTCATTACATTTTCCAGTTACAGCATACCAGTAGTGTTACAGCAGTTACAGCATACGCTAAATAATAGTAGGGTAAAAATACTTCTGTATACAAAGCAATGAACGACGCATGCAGATTTAGTGCAAATAAATAAAACTCTCAGTATGTGCACAAGCGTGTGCTAAGAAACAAATATATAGATATGAAACATTAAATCCAATCTCTGTGTCTGTTGAAAGCTTGCATTGTCACGGTTGACACTGCTGTGCAAGAAGAGCAATCATTTGGATAAAATATGAGCTAGTAACAGTAAATGAGCTTCCTATCATGACGCACTTTAGAAATATTGTAGCGATATAAGCTTATGAACAAAATTAATACATGAACAATACAATATACTTAGGTCAATCAAAAAATATACTTAACTTGCTACCAGACGGTAATATTACTCATGGACAATTTTCTTAAGTTTTTCAGTAGAACTTTCGGAGGACATGAGTCTGTTCGTGTGTCTTGTGCATTGAAGCGTTCTACACACGGCAAAAAATTGTTTCAACTTGTCGGTGTCCTGAACACAGCAGAAATTACAGTGATGCTGACACAAATCTAAGAACTTACAGACTAGTTTACGAAATCCTGATACGTGCCGATACTTGAGAAAGCAATACAAAAATGCTCTCTCGTACAAAATAATCAGGTCAATAAAGTTCTTGCTGCAGTAGGTGAGAGACTGGTCACACGATTCTACATATTCTTTAAAGGTAGTGAACATTTGCAAGTTCAGATCTTGCTTTGTTAGTATTTGAGAACAAGCGTCACAAGAGGATATAGAGGAACCTTTCAACTTGATGTGAAACTGATTGACCTTATGAGCTATGTAACCGCTGAAGTAGGTGACAGCTCCATCCACCTCCATGGACTGGAACATTCCTCCAGCAATCGTAGCCTCCGAAAAAGTTGTGGCTGTCTCAATGTCTTCCAAGGAAATAAGAACGTCCTCTGGCTCAGCCTCAGGAATCTAAAAAAGATGAGAATACAACCCTGTTAGATAAGAATTTCATAAACTCTACCGTTTCACATACATTAATTTCCAACATAGAAGTGTGCGGCTTTGAAATATTTACGAAGGTTATGAACAGCAATCTTTCTCGCTGGACATAGGTTAGCAATAAATAAGTTGCTTGCATACCTCTTCAACAATGTTCCACGTATCCACGTCTACGTCGCCTTCACCCACTTCAACGTTGCTCTTCATTGGCGCTGTAAGAAGAGATGCTGTTGATACTTTGCAGTAAGAGTTGATGAAATCTTGAGGAATAGGGAACTTCTGCTTTTGGCGCATTTTTCCGAAGAACTTTTCTAACTCATCTTGACAAAGATTGCGAACACAGATGTGTGGCAGAACATCTCGCGGAATTTTTTCTCTCAGCATAAGTACAACATTTATGGACTGAATCCACCCATCAATGAAAGAGCATTTCCGATTTGGATTTAGCGTTTGCAACTCCTTCAACCAAGGGATGTAACCCTGTAAAGTTTTTATCGAAGGAGAACATGATGTCAGGGGTTTTCTAAGACGGATTCGGTCAGCGGGAGATTGAGAATTCAACATATCAAATAAGTCGTTGAACTTCTCGCAGAACATGCTGGTTGCTGCTGATGATGAAGGAATGGAATCAGTGGCAACATAAAAGTCTAAGGCAGCAGATGTTGTATTAGACAATACTTGAGTTGCAAGTTTAACTTTCATTTTTTTGTGAAAACTTTATATTGTAGACATGATGATGCGATAAACGGGGAACACATTAGATACTTCTGTTTTGCTCAATTTCAAAGAGCTTCTGAATATGCGTCCAGGAAGATGAACAATCTAGGGAAGGAATTCTCAAATCACCATTGTAGAGAAAGTTGCGAACATTTTTGATCAAATGGGGGGATCTTTGAAAACGATATATTTCCTGTCGGCACACTCGACAACAGGATTAGTTGGTGTACAGCCCATGTCTTTGAATGCTTTTTCCAAATTGCTGCTTTGGTCGCTTGTTATGCCCAGAACAGTGAAGTCTTGACATTCATTCCATCGCAGCAATTAACTTCTGTAAAATGTCTTTTATGCAGGAAGATGGCATTGTCGAAGCTGTAAAATAAAAACCAATTGGGTGTTTCCACTTTTTCGCAATTCCAGAGGCCATAACACAAAACACGGATGAGGCCATTTTCTTGCGTTGGCCACAGTTAATAGTCTCAAATCCAATTATGGCATCGTTCTCTCGGTTGTACGATAACCCTTTCCGGAGCGACATCTCATCCACTAGAAGGAAACAAAGTTTGTCTCTGGCACTGACGGGTTTTACCTTCATTTTCAACATGGACACACTTTTAGCACTTGTACCAGGACGTACTTGGAATTGTTTCATCAATTCACGCACAGTCGAAAGTGAGGGTAATGGTACCAAGTTCCTCATCAGTTGATAGTGAGTCTCTGATGAGCTCACAAGAATGTTCACAGCGAGCCACTTGTGATACATGGTGTATGATCTCTTGCCCCTTAATTTGTGCTTGAAAAATGCACTGAGATAAGGACCAAGTCTGCCACTTACACTTCTCAGGAAATTATCTGTTTTAACCGCTTGTCCAGTACCTTTGATTTTCTCCTGAGCCTTTTCCTAAGTTGTCTCTCAGGAGCTGGTCTGCTGTTTTCAAGGGCAATTGTCGTTCCAGAAGGAGAAGCGAACAACCGTCGTTTACAAGGTACCACTGGAGGACCTGTGTCTCCCAACAAAGAGCTGCTTCTTTTTCTACACGAATTCTGCAATAAATTGACGAACATTAGATTGTATATTATATTTATTTCCCCCAACTTGTAGAAAGTTTTAATTTTACACACACATCAAACTTTTAAGTGATTGAAAGTTTAGGTTTTGAACACAACACGTCTAATTAAAAAATATGCCACATTTAATCTACATGGATTGGAATCACAGTTCTTGTCAGTATTCTTTTTCCAAGGTTTCTAGTATTAAACTATGAATGAGTTCAAACACACCGAACGGTATAAAGTGAGTACCAATGAGAGACAGGATAGCCCTGTTCTGTACCCAAGAAAGTCAGCGAGTACCGCGAGCCCACCCTTCCAATGAATCAAGCATTATAATTGGATGCATTGTGCAAAGAAGCAATACCTAAATGTATGCATTAATTCAATTCCAAGGACACCAGAAAAAAAGTATAGTTCAGAAATATGCTACGAGGATCCCAATTGAATTATATTTTTTACTCAAAGATAATTATATAATTTCATGATAGAAGCATTAAATCGAGAAGTGGAATGATTTTAGAGGTAAATGAGTGAAAGTGAATATGGTATTGACACTGATGGAAATGACAGAAGGTAGTTCTCACAATTATTCTATAAATGCTGTTGTGTCTTAGAATAATGTGTATGTGATAAAACTTTTCAGCAATCTTTCGAGCTTTTGCTCCTAGCACTCATCCAACGCTGTCCAATTCTGGCTTGTAACTTGAAAAATCTATCTCGCTACTGTTCAAAGACACTTCAATGAAGTCCGAACTCTGGTTATTTCAACACGACTAACCTGTGTCGTTTCCTTCCACGAAGATGAGCAGCATTGTTTGCTGGAAGCACTGGTGGCAGGCCTTGAGGTGCCAGGAGTGGCAGGCCTTGAGGTGCCAGGAGTGGCAGGCCTTGAGGTGCCAGGTGTGGCAGGTCTCGAGGCGGCAGGAGTGGCAGGTCTCGAGGTGGCAGGAGTGGCAGGTCTCGAGGTGGCAGGAGTGGCAGGTTTCGAGGTGGCAGGAATGGTAGCTCTTGAAGTGCCAGGAGTGGCAGCCCTTGAAGCACCAGTAGTGGCAGCACTCGAGGTACCAGAAGTGGAAGGTGTCGTAGCACCAAGAGCAAGAGGTACAGTACCAGCAGCTGATGGAGAAATAAGGGAATAAATTGGGAACAGTGATATGGCATCTCAAATGAAATTGAAGCATAAATTTAATTTTTCCAGAACCTCTACTTCATGTCATTAAATTCTTACTCATTAATAGAGAAGGCGGTTTAAGGTTCCACCCTATAACATAATTTCACAGAGCAAGTGGAAAGAAGCATCTAGTATGCCAGGAAAACATTGAAGTACAAACAAAAAAGAAAGCCTACCTCACCATCAGCTCAGGCCCTCACATTCTCTCATGAATACTACTTCCAATGAATACAAAAGTTATATCCCACTTATTGGGATATCATCAAATGTAAGTGATCCTTCATAATGTAAAATAGGCAAGGCCTAGTGGTAAATTAAAGTTCTGCTGCACTGTAAGGGCACATAAGGAATTAAACACTGGGGTACAGAGGAGGCTCATCAAAAACTGGAAGAGCTCATCTAATTAAAGGAATACAAGCCTATTTTGCCAACGAAGACTAACATGTCAATTCAAACACTGCACTAGGTATTTCTCATTCATGAAGCTCCTGAGTTATCTCAGGATTGTAATTCAGATCATGTTAATTAACTTTGGTGTTGGTAACAACATTTTTGAACATTTCAATTGTTTCTCTTAATTTAACACTAAATGTACTCGTCCAAGGAAAAAGATTGTTAGTAACATTTTGACCCCTGTATTATGAATGAAATAATTTCCAATTCAATGCTGCAGTTTGTTTCCCTACAAAAAAACCTTCTTCGCTATGTTTCATTGAGTGTAATCATGAATTGTATAGCATCCATTTCCTGGGTAAATGCTACACACTTTAGAACATGTGTGAATACCATTCTCAAAAGTATTTGGAAATGTACTACCCTTTCTTTGTATACACTAAGGCTTCATAAGTGGCAGCCATGCACTATCTAAATAATTGTAAATTGAACTTATGGGCTTCAATTTTCACATAGGATGAATATTTCTTCAAGTGGCCTTGACTATTTCAAAAATTTCAATACATTAAACTCAATGTTTACATTCTTTTCTTTCATTTCAATACTCCTCAATTGGCTTGGGGAATCATCATTTAAATTGTAAACCTACTTCTGTTAGGAGTGGCAGGCGTTGCAGCACCAGGCATTGTAGCAAGAGGTAGGGCAGGCCTTGCACCAGGAGTGCCAAGGCTTGTAGCACCAAGAGCAGGAGGTACAGTGCCAGCAGCTGATGGAGAAATAAGGGAATAAATTGGGAACAGTGATATGACATCTTGCATGAAATTGAAGCACACTACACAGTGAGTGATATTTCCAACAACCTTTATTTTTCCTTAACTTCTACGTCATAGCATCGCCTAGTAATACATTAGGAGAAAATAAGTCAGTTTAAAACTCCACCTCCATAACATAGTTTCACAGAGAAAGTAAAAGGGAATGAGTAATATACTCCCGTTCTCAACTCAAATTTACATTAGACTCATTTCATAAGGTGCTCCCAACTGTCCCGACATGGTGTCCCGAATTACCCGTAGTGACCAGACTGGCCGCATTTTGTTCAGTAGTGGAAAATGTCTGACAATGGAGATATGTAATTTGGGGATATGCAACCCTCAGGTACGACAGGTCACTACAACCCACTCTACATGACTATCTCAATCTAGTCAGTGTCTCAAACTCCAGGCATGTATAAGAAAATTTTCGATCATCTAAAATAATTAAATTACAATCCTGATCCAGTCCAGCCAGAAAAATCATACCACAATCATCTTGCGCACATCTGGCATAAGACACATTCTCTCCATACCGCTCAAACACATTCAAGAAGGTCTCCCTCTCCTTCTCATACATGCTACGTACAATCCAGGGACAGAGTTTTCAATGAAATTTTTAACTCCCCTATCACACTGCTGACCCAATCTACTATTATTCTAATTCCACCTCTACATGTGTCTATTCCCACTAAATGTTTACAGCATACAGCTAACAAGAGTTGGCTTACAGAACAACCATGATAGAACATTCCACACTTAGGCACATTCTTTCCAACACTCAGGTTAATGCAGACTTTTACACCATGCAAAGCATCTACTTGTTCAATCCAAACACTTTTGTGTGCCTTCACCGTTTTTTCTGGTCCCTGTACTCATTCCACGGACTGTGCTATTCATCCTCTGTAACTCTGTCAATCAAACTTTTTTGTATTTTACATTGTTTCTTGTTTACAGTCTTTGTTCTCATTTGTTCTTTCTTTATCTCACTTGTAATTGTTAACCACCTGAAATTCTCTTCACTTCTGAATCTCATTCTTTCAATATTTTGCCTTGCCACGTCATACTGTGGTGCCAAGGGGAACAAAATAAGGTTCACATGTGTTAAGTTAAATTCTAAGCACATTTTCATGCTGCAAAAGTTTAGATTTTTTGCAACAAGAAAAATTTCAACCAATAAATGTAGAATTTTTTGTATTTTTACAAGCAAACAAGCTTCATCACTTTTTAATGTAAATAATTTATCGTAGCCTCATTAAACATGTAATAAACATTATTTAATAAATAAGAACAGAATTCTGAACATCCGATTGGAAAAATAAATATATTCAAAATCTTCAGCAGTTTTGCAAGAACACACCATTTGGGCAGAACTAAAGTTTATAGTAGAACTTGAATTATGCTTCCTATTTCTGTTGACAAATCATTTCTGCATCAACTGAAAGTANAGCAAGGATTTAAATTATCAAAGGTCTTTCACATAGTTACTGGTTTCAACGGAAGTTATTTGAATCATTTTCTTTTTTGTTAGATTTACCACTAATTCATTCGACTTACCCCACATGCACAAAAAAAAGCATTCTATGCCCAAAAATGTGCCTTCTATGCCCTAAAAATTGGGGTTTTATGCACTTATCAGTTGTTGTTATGCACTTATGCCTGGTATTTAGGATTAATGTTCCAAGATATTACATAAGGAAATTTATTCATAATGTTGAGTAAACATTTGTAGTTTGTGCAATAGAAAATTTTCAGTTGGAATTTTCAGAATTTTCATTGCGCTGTGTGTATACTTTTATTTATTAGTTTTGAATTTTATTGATAATTTCAGTGAATAATACCGTACTTTTTTGGGGGGCATGGTTCTACATTTGTAAGCTCTATCCTAAAAATGCAAACTAAAAGCAAATTAAGGAGCAATGAAGTTTTCAAGCGTAATGTCTACTGCGTAGGATTTTAATGCTCTTCTATATATAGCACTGTCAGTAGTTAGGGCCCTATTACATGTGCAATCTGATTTTCGATTTGTAAGTTCAGAACATCTCACCAGAACTTCTCACAGGATTGAATTCTGTCCCCTGACTATGGAAAACACTTTTGAAGAAGCAGATTCTTCAAACGGAGAATCCGACCACACATGTAAAATTAGTACGTATTTCCACTTGAAGCTTGTAAGCTAGCGTCAGTTCACACAATGAAAAAACGATACGATCTCCTTTAAAATGTCTATCGGTACAAATAGAGAATGAAAAAATTATTTGATCCAAAATCACAACCAATAATGATGGAGTTAAAAGGGATATCCCAGGGATTTTCGGCCCAATTTGCCATTTTTGTAGTTGAAATAGGATCCTTAGGTACTGAGCTAATGTGCCCTAAAATTTCATGGGGCTACGGACGCTTGAACCCTCCCCCCCAAGAGGGGTGTAATGGGACCAAAAATCATGAATTTTTGACCCCATATAAAAAGCAAACAAAAAGGAAAATGAAAAACTCTCGATAATTTAGTTTGTTCGCAAAGTTTTAGGGATTCCAAAACTGTCTTGGTTTTGTTTTAGCATGAAAACTCATCGATTTGTATTAGTTTTAAATATCATATAAATTGAAATCAAAAACAAGAAAAAAACGCCTCCAAATGGATTTCCCATTTTTTTTATAAATATGGCAAAAATCTAAAAAATAAACCGAACAAAATGTGTTTCTTTTCTAAAATTACGTATAATGGCTTATCATCACTCCACAAATAAAAAATTTACCTTTCTTGACGAACTGATTTACAATAATA
>JACJUY010004193.1:58733-74861 GCA_014220935.1 Platorchestia sp. MABIK | reverse complement strand
GAGGCATCTACGCAGCGCGCCCGGCCATATTGCAGTTTAGTCATCCACATCTCAGACGTGAAGAAGTTCCTTGCCTACACTGTTCTTTTTCTGGTTAAATTTCAGATTTCAATTTGCACTTCTCTAAGAACACTTTAAGCACTGTCACACTGAAAGCTGAGCGCTCAAATTCCCTGAGCATTCGTCATTACATCCTCATCAGGACCTCGCAGTTTCGGGAAACATACATTCCTGGCAGCAGCATATCGAGGGCACTCAGCAAGAAAGTGTTTGACAGTCAAAGGAACGTGGCTGCGGCTGCCGCTCCATCAAGTGTCCGTGCGTCAACCGTGTGTGGTCAATACGTAGGCGGCAGAGTATCACTTCCATCCGGCGAGGGCGACAACTAGACGATATCCACTCACGCACGGTGGGTTTAATACTTCTTAATTCATTATTAATTGTTCTGTCCCACTCCTGTTGCCACAAACTTCTCACTGCAGCCTTTATCCGAGGATAGTAGTCTCGGAACGGGACCATCAAGTTCAGCGTTTCCCCATTTGTTTCCGCAGCTTGTTTAGCCTCCCGATCAGCTCGCTCATTGCCCGATACTCCCACATGACATGCATGAAAGTTACTACCAAAGAAAGATGTAGAGTTCAAAGCAAGGACCTGCGCTTTTACATAATACCATACCTGCCAGCTTATTTCGATAACACTGCATCATATTCAGAAGTTAAGAGAAAAGAAAGCAACGAAAATACAAAAAAAAACTTGATTTGAAGCAGATAATCAAATGGTTTTAAACAGTGATCAATAAGCGTTCAAAAGGCTTGGATACGCATGCTACCGATCGCAAACAATTGCCCCAGAAACTAGACAGCGGGTGGTTCAAGCGGCGACCTCAACAGAAGTAGCTTTTATGACCAGAGTTATCAGCCCGTGCATGTAAAATTGTGGCTCAAACTCAATAGGAAAGTGCGCGGCCACTTCCAAGCTACATGGCTAACAGTGGACTGTAAACGTCTTCGTTGATTAAGTTCAGCGGAAGTTTCGCGCACATCAGAAAGGGTTCTGTTGCGAGTCCATGGTAGGCGATAAAAGCGCGGTTATTGGAACAAATGAAACTTTCCATTCAATTTAAAATAAAATAAAAACCATGGAAACCCTTGAAATGAAGTCGAAAAATTAAAAAAAAATTTCAAATTAAAACTACCACAAAATAATTACACATCATCGACAGAAATGGTCTTGCTAATTAATGAAGCGCAAATATCGCCGACAGAATCAATAATGACACAAAGGATGTTATAAACCCATTTTTAAATCAGCTATACAGTTTCCGTTCAACACAAAAGAAATGCACTTTCAAAATAATAACAGTAGCTGCAGCTAGAGGTGCCAAACTGATTTTAGTCTAACTTTTCATTCAGATGGATAACACCCAAACAAGAAAACGTTGTATTCAATAACAGACTAAACAGATTAACAGTACAAGCATTCAACATCCAATCGTGTGGGGAGTAAAACGAGCAAACGAGGAAGTTTCTGGAGTATACCGAGAGGTTCAGTCTAACCAAGACATTGCACTTCCACTATGAGCGAAAGAAAAAAAAGCGCTGCCTTGCTTTTCACCACATAAATGGCATGTGAAGCCCCATAAAGTTAATATGCCAACCATGCAACCCATGTCATTTCATGAAATCCATGATCCGAAAAAGTTATGACTCCCAAGTGTCATCAATAAAGTAAGATAAAATCGGACACAAAAATAGTTGGACGTTTATGATAGGTAACAAGGTTCTTTAAAACTTGAATCAACATCCTGTTAATTTATGCCGAATTTGACGTACGCAAGTACAAAAAAGAAGTCATTGCTAAAAAGCAAGGGAGTGGCAGAGGTAAATAAGCAACTGATATGACCAAAGAGAGTGAGTAATGTGCTGGTTCGAAGCGAGGCAGTTTTGAGTAGCTGTACGAAAATGAGCGCAATAAAACTAGCCAAAGCCCTTGTCAGATTTTTTTTCACCGAGTGTTTATAACACCGAAGTGATTGTTTACTTCAACAGTCACTCTGCATGCACATTGGGCGGTAAAAATGAGCAGCAACATAAACTGCACCTAGACAATTTTACTGATTAATACATTATAAAATCAATTTTACCAAATGCACTAGAATTATGGGTTACCAGTTTAAGAAGCTTTCAAGAAAAAGAAAAAAATTGTGTGAACGAGTTGACCGACGAAATACCCATGGTACACAAACCGAAAGTCAGCAGTAATCAACGACGGGCTCCCAGACAAAAGAAGAAACCGAAGATCATGCCCGCCTGACCCAATCTAAACACACAACAATCCAGTAGAATTCTGAGAGAGCATACCCATCGATACTGCCCAAAACAAACACTATCAACAAATCTAATATTCGAAGAACAATCTTCTCCAACCTTTAAAGACATGTTTTTGGAATATTTTTTAACGGTTCAAGCAATTTTCAGACACTAGCATTAACGCTATGATTTACAATAAGAGTCTTTGCATGAATATCGTAAGGAATACAAAAATTAATCGAGTCGACAGTTCACTCCAACACGAGCGTTCCACAAAGCATCACGTACACAAAGGAGCATCTTCATTTGGTCAGAGAAATTGGCTCAGCTTAAAGGAATTTTTCATCATCAGCTTCGCACAGTAACACATGAGGCTGCAATATACCAAAATGTTTATCAGTTCCTCACATTGGAAGTTCAATATTTTGGACTCGTTAACTTTTCTGTAAGCAAAAATCTGAAATTGCAGCATGATACGCTTTGGATTTCGCTATGCAATACAAGAAATGTTGACTCCAAGTCTGTTTGTTACGTTGAAGATTGATTTTGATACTCTTCATCTAGGCTTGCATCACTATTATTTCAGAGATATCTGAATAGCTTTTCCTAACACCTCACTGAGACTCGTGTCACTCGAATTTAATGAACATCCAGTTACTTTTAAAAGGCGTCGTAGGAACAGCCAACATTTGCGTAAAGATCCACAGAACCGAAACATCAACACACCCCTGAGCACTCCAGTCAACTGGCTCTAGACACACTTCTGAGGCTCATGCAAATGCAATCGCAACTCGAATATCTTCAAGTCATCGTGAACAGTTCTAAAAATTTGCTTTAAAGGTAAAATTTACCATAAGAAAATATTTTTTCATGACAATTTTCGTTAACTCCAGTAAAACATTCTTTACTTCCTAGTTGCTCAGAATCACTGAAAGTGACACATTTTTCGCATCATGGACTGGTACTTCAAACAACTAAAAATTAAGATCATGATTTCTTTTTAAAAGTGCATTCGTCGAGTACACTTACCTTTACCATTAATTAAAAGGTTAAAATTTTGCTTGCACTGCGAATGGACTAAAAAAAAATGCAAAATGGCAGACATAAATAAACGAAATTCTTACGAGTGTAAGAAATTCTTACACTCGTAAATCAAATCAATGGACACAATAAACTCTGTCCAGGAATGTATTTACCGAACTTTGGATTTAATCGGTTACTGATGAACGCATACCACACCAAATTCCGGAACGAACGTGATACCAATCAAGCCATCGCGCATGCCTGATCCGGATACACACGACCAATTATATAAAAATCTAGACGAAAGTACAAGCAATGAGTAGGAAGAAGAAGCGAAGGCCAGTGCTGAGAAGGGAAGAAATGAGGTGGCTACTGATCACTAATGTGTAAGTCGTGCAGGATCTGGGCCACAGTCCGGGAAGACTCCTGTGTGCTGATAGCCACGTTGCAGAGCTCCGACTCGTAGCCTCGTAACAGCCTGTGAAATAATAATGAACTCAGTCAACACAACTTCGGTCAAAGACTATTTTGTTGTCGCTTTGGTATTTCTCCCAAACCAAACTTTTTGATTATACAATTGTGAAGTTGTGTGAAAGACACACAACTCCTGACTATTAGACGTCTATTACATATGCGTCGCAAATGAATTTATTCACAAGTAAATATTATATAAGATGCGATATGAGTATGTGTGTACAAGCTTTGTTTCAATTATCCATGCAAAACACCAAAAAATGTTTAAAAGTAAAAAACTGCCCTAATTTTAGATCCTCTTATTATTTTACTTCATAAAATTTTAAATTAATTCAGGTAGTAGAGACTTTCGTTAATCCACATTTACTGACCATTTATTTATAATTGCAAACCTCCACGTTACATGAAACTTACAAAATAATTCCACAAATTGATGTTATTAACTACCCATTTGGATCGTCAATTGATATAAACTAGTACAAACTAAACCTATTCAAACTTAAATGATTTGGTTTCGTGTTTGTGCTCAAGACTACATTATCTTGGAGATAAATTGCTTACCATAAGTTAGAATAACAACGCTAAATCAATGAATGTCACTTGAACGTGCGCTGAATTACTGCTCGTATCTTCTACAGTGCCTTCGATGATACAAGAAGACCAGAAACAAATTTGAAGTAATTGCGCACAACTCAACAGACTAATTCTAAACTCGGAAACTTTAAACTAATCAGGCAAGGGAACTCACTTTCTGCCGGAGTTTGAATATATGACTAGGTTTCTGAGGACGAGGGCAGACGTGAGGCGAATACTTTTCGTGACGGGGCCTTCTTTTTCCTGCGGAAAGGGAAAAGTTTGTCAGGCACTAGACCAATAATGATAAAGAACTCACTTTTTTCTTTAAAACACTGAAGAACTTAGTTACAGGCAAATCCATAAGTAAAATGAGATTATAGCTGCTCCTTGTAAAACCCTCCAACATGCGTACAAAAGTAATTTGACGATATTGAGAATGGAATTCAATGGAATGTCATTTCAGCGTCTTACCTGGCTTTTAGCGACAAATTAGATTTGACTTGGAGACAACGTACTAGGAGTTTTGTGTGAAAATCAAATTAATTTTTGTTATTCAACTGAATGGTGTTCAAAACGAAAGATAGGACCCAGGAAGGCTAACAGTAGCTAGTTCGTGTGTGTGATAGCAGTTCATTGCTATTTGCCTTAATTCAGTGTCTTGCAACACGATGTCTTCTTCTTAACCAGTGTAATGAGGGTAAAAAATACAATTCATCACAGTAAAGCCAGGTCGCTGTAACAAAACAAAATTGGCTGCTAGAATTGAGTAAAATAAAACTCATCAGTGAGAAAATAAATAAGAAGTTCTATTGAAACCTAAACTGCTGTGGCAAGAAAACGGGCACCAGATTAGATTAGTCGTTAGTTTTAGCCTCCCTACCCGCAGCAACAAATGTGATCCAAAGAGAGGAAGGAGGAAAACACCATTTAGTATAGAGTTAAGGAAACGCGGAATCTACGCAGAAAGGGCATAGAAAAAGTATGTTGTGAAAGAAGATTATGAAACAAGACCAAAGTTGAAGAAGTAGTAGGTGCTGAAAAACAGGACAGCAGTGAACCGAAAAAAGGTGGCCCTTAACATAACCAAACATTTTATTTCAACAAAAAGAAAGCCTACCTAACTCTCAGCTCGGGCCCGCACATTTTTCCTGGGAGCGCTATTCGCATAGATACAATAATTCTATCCCCCTGAGGGAAAAACGGGCACCAACACAGTACACTCAGCCGAGAATCAATGATTTAGGTTAATCGCTACGATCTCAAAGCACTTAATTTCAATGCTACTGTATTCTGAAACACATAGCATATTATTAATTAAGATGCAAGTAATTTTCACCAAGTCAAGAAGGCAAAAAGCACGAATGAATAACTTCGTAACCTCAACAAAGTCTGCAATACGAAAGAAAGAAAAAAACATCACTACTCACGATGGCATCTCTTTGGGTGATAACCTCGAGAGCGTGTCTCTTGATAGCGTGAAAGGCAGCGTTGGGAGCGTAGCCAGGGTGTGGAGGTGGTGTATGTGGGATAGGCAAGTCTGTTTTGCCTGAGAGGGCGATCTGTTGTCTCCGCACCGCTAATACGTTCAGCAACTGCAACGAACGCATAGAAAATAATAAGAATGTCACAGCTAGCTGCTATATTCTAAGGGGTATAATACAGATGTTCTGCATGTTTCATGGAGAAGTACTTGAAATTCCGAATACAGAAAAGCTGTGCACAAAACTTTAGAATAAAACGTTGTGCTTCGATGCACGTCCATCCAAATGAATAGAATGAATTTGGAGAAAATACCTAGCTAGAGCTACAAGTTAAATCGACACTCGACAGCTTCTAGCCTTCAGTCCTTCAGCAAAAAACAACACTGGACCGATGAAGACACTTGCAGAAAGAAGCGGAAAAGAATCAGCTGTACGATTTGCGTTCACTGTAGTCACAAAACCACATGAAGTTCTGAGACTACACAAAGAATTAGAATTTAGATATATCCGGGGCAAGTTGACTCAGTTAAAAACCTACACATGTAATAACTATTTCGATTTCACACAAATGACCCTTGAGATACATACTTTCGTCGAAGTGATTGGCTATCGCGAACATTTTCAATTAGATTTCCGAGTTAGTTTGAAACATTACATGATCCCTAGTTTATCTTCACCTAAAGCATTTTCCGATTTTAATTCGCCTTTTCGTATCCCTAAGGTGGCTTCCCATCAAAATAACTATTTGCATAACTTGATTTCCGAACCCCTTTGATCTGTGCCATTATTTCAGTTGAATCTAAATTTAAAGAGAAATAAAATTTTACAGAACAAAAAAGTTAATTTTTGTGCTATTGGACGACTAAGGCAAATTTGTTATTTCAATATTACATTTCATCTTTCTCTCAATCCCACAACCAACGATTAAGAAGTGACCTAACAGAAGGTAATGAACATTCGCTACCAGACAAATATTTCAGAGGAATATTTTAAAACGAGACATCCAATATTAAATCAAGTATTAAACCAACTCACATTGCAACAAAATACTCATAAAAATATGCCAGAACATGCATCTGAAAAATAAATGACATCTTCTTACTCAGATTCACAACACCAACTCGAAAATGACTAGAGTGAAGCGGTATCTCACCTGCTCATTACAATGCCTGTCATGCAAGTGCGTCATGGTGCTGAAGCGCTTGCGCACCATCGGATCGCACCCGGCCCACTGACACTGGATCTCGACGAGGTGTGGCGGACAGTGGATTTTGCACACGTGGTGATACACTTGTTGGGGCGACGCAAATATGCTGTTGCACCCTCTCCACTCGCACAAGTATTGCAAGGCTCCGGGCTTGGGAGGATTGGAATGGATGCCTATGGGAGGAGCACTGGCCCCCGGAGGAGATGGCCCAACGGGAGGTCGTCGGACGATACCTGAAGCCAAAATTTGTGGAGCAGGTACCAAAGGCACCGAGGGTTGAGCTTGGACAGAGTTGGGTGCCGTGTTAATGGGCCCTCTGCTGACAGTGGTCATTAAGGACCCGCTGGTTGCAGTAGGAGGTTTGAGACTGGACGAGACAGGACACTGTGTTATTGGGACTTGAGGAGGTAGTAAAGACGGCTGTTGAGAGTTGCCGTTGCTGTTAGACAGGCTTGTATTATTAGTGATAACACCAACGCCCTGAGGCGCTATAGTTCTCACAACTCCGCCAGCAACGGCGGTTGAATTAGTAACGACCTGCAACACCTGGCCACCAGTTGCATTAGGTGCTGGTTGTTGCTGCTGCTGTACTTGCATAATTTGTCCCACGCTTGTCGCAGGTTGTTGGACTTGCATCACAGGTGCACCACCACCAACAGACTGATGTTGCATAACGATTGATTGCTGGCCAGGCTGCTGTAAAACCTTCTGACCAGGCGGTAAAATAATTAATGTTTTTCCAGAAGTACCCGACTGCTGAACAAGTAACGTGCCTCCTTGACTAACTACAGCGTTGCCCTGTGTCACAATTTGACCCGCCTGATTGACCTGACCTACTATTTGCCCTGCTTGATTGACCTGTCCTATGATTTGACCTCCTTGAGTAACCATTTGGCTGGTTTGATTAACTTGATTTACTATCTGACCTGCTGGATTAACTTGACCAACTAGTTGACCGGCAGAATTAACCTGACCGACTAATTGACCCTGCTGGTTAACCTGACCAACAATTTGCCCTGCCTGGGTCACTTGACCAACAATTTGTCCTGAAGGAGTGGTTATAATCTGACCAGCACCTGCTCCAACAAGTTGATTGGTGCCTTGAGAAATAATTTGCCCTTGAGCTTGCAATAACTGTCCTTGTCCTTGCGAGATAAGTTGCCCTTGAGAAATAACATGGCCAGCGTTAGATCCTTGAGGAAGAAGCGCTGGTTGTGCTTGCGAGATAATTCGTCCTTGGTTAGTGGCGACTACCTGTTGTGGACTCTGGGTGATTACTTGACCTCCAGGCCCCAAAATTTGAGTGGGGCCTTGGCCAGCTATTTGGGAAACCACTTGAGGAGTCATTTGACCCCCAACCAGCACCGTCTCGCTGCCACCCCCGCTCGTGTTGCCCCCGACGACCAAATGGCCTCCTTGCGATAACACAACTTGACCTCCAAGTACCTGGGGAAAATTGCCCTGCACCATCACCTTCTGGCCGTTTTGTGCTGTCATTAGTTGGCCACCTGGTGCGGCCATTAACTGACCACCTGCAGAAATCAACTGGCCACTCGAAGTAACTAACTGAGCCCCTGATGTAATGAGCTGACCACCCGATGTAACCAGCTGCCCTGAAGATGAAATCAATTGTCCCCCTGACGTGATCAGTTGTGGTCCAGACGCCACCATTTGCCCTTGAGAGGTAACCATTTGTCTAGGAGAAGATATGGCAGTAGAGACAGCGATGATATTCGCGACGCCTTGGCCACTGAACACCACTTGTTGCGGAGGGACAATTCCACCGTCTGCGCTGTTGACGTTAACGCCCTCGCTTCCACCGTTCTGGCTTACGTAGAGCGTGATCTTACCGTCCCCTCTGTCGATTGCAAGGCGTTTGGTGCCACCTCCACTGTCGTCAAAGTCGTCCGCCCCAGGACGCTTGACGCCACCTGATGTATTCATGTTGTTCACATTCAGGGGCCCATTGCTAAGACGAATTTCTTTATCCACCACACCGTTAAGGATGTCGCCTCCGACCGTCTTCTCGAGAAGATCAGCAAGAACATTCTTCTTGGGATGCATACCGTCACCGCTGCTTTCACTGCTGTTATTGTTGTTAGTGAGGGAAATGTTGTTCAGCAAAGCTGCAGTGTCCGCTTCAGACGTCACTGCCACCACCCTCGTGTCGTTGCCTGAGCAGTTGATCACTGGCATTCCAGTGGCGCAGCTCGCAGAATCACTGATGCCGTTCTGAAGGATACCCTCAAAACTCGTTACTTTGCGCGTGTCTTGGCTGACTATACAAGTATTTCTCAAGTCTTCTTCCATCTTCACAGGCTGCACACACACAGAAATAATGCATATTGAGTTAATCATAAAAAAACAAGAGAGTCCACCGGAAGTGTTGAAATTATTGAAATATTCTCCACTTTCTCATGGTAAATTTTGCTATAGTGAAAATTGAAGGACTATTAATACGAATTGTCTTATCTTAAAAAAAATCTGAGCTCAGTTGTGTTCTCGGTCTGTTGCTTAGGGGTTGTGTAAAACATACATACTGCCAATGTCTTGTCTTCATTTCCAATTCGAATCTTCACAGTTATTAAAAAGCAGTTAATAATCTTGGAAGACTATCACCCAAAAATCAGCTTCAAAATGGCGCAAAATTTGAACTTTTCCCCAACTATTCGTTGGCAAAAAGCAATTCATTGTGAATCCGAGAACAAGCTTCACAGAATTTTAATTCGACGCAGCAATTGAACATTTGAAAGGCTAGGCAAGCTATACCACGATTATTTGAGCTCAGTGCCGTTCAGAGACAAAGTGATTGAGAACTGACCTCTCCGTTAAGGGTGACGCCGTTGACGGAGGCTTCCTGAGTCGAGTTTTCACTACCTAGCGCGCCGTTGGTGTCTCCTGCGATAGAAGTAGCAGGGCTGTCCGTCCCTTGTTGTAGTTGCTGCTGCAGTTGTTGCTTCTGCATGTTGCGAGAAACCTGAGTACACAAGGAAGTCTCTCGTTAAAATTCCATAACAAAGTTTAATCAAAGCTGGGCGGAGATGCGGGTCAACCATGAAGATCGATGAATCAAATGCAGGTTAAATAAATTAACTCACAGACAATTTTTTCGTTCAATAGATAACATTAAATTCAAATTACCATATTAGTTAGTTTAAGATTCCTTAATTACAACGACGGCGATTTCAAGAAAATATACAGAAGGGACTATTTAGTATAGACTGTAGAAAAGGAAAATTGACGCTTAAGGCGTGTTTCTTAAAGGACACCTTGCACATAGAAATGAAAAATTAGTGAGGAAGAGGAAGAAAAACAAGGAAGAGATAGCGAAGAAGGCATCAAAACAAGAACACGCAAGGTGAGTACGAAAGATAGCAGCCCCGAAGACCTATTTATGGCTGAGGAAACCTAAAAGTATCCCTCCTAGGCGCGCTAGTCCCCCCCAGTATATAAAAAAGACAAACAGAACCTAAACTTACTGCCTTTTCTATGTCTCCTGAGAGCATTATATTTAAAAAAAATTAAAAAAAGACTGCGCAATCAGAACAAGCCTTAATCGAACCCGCCATGTACCAAGTTCGCCTTGGCGCTACAGGAGTAGGAGATGGGAGCCAGGCTTACAGAAGTACAGGTAACACTTCAAAATTTTCATTGCTTCAAAAGCTGAGGAAGTGAAGCTGAAACTTTTGATTGAGATGCCAATTACCTGCGCTTCAAAATAGGAGTATAAAACGGCCCAACAGTGGTGAAAGAAACTAGACCTACGAAAGAATGTTAGGTAAGAGATTCGAAAGCAGGCCAAGCTATCTCTGAGCAAGCGTCGAGTTCAGAATTCAGTAGGGAAAGTCCCCTTGGAGCGAAAGGGAAACTTCCCTGAAAACTAACTTAATCACAGGATATAAAGAATGATGTGATTATTAGAAATTATTTTCTATTTAGCTTAAATTGCTAAATGAGCAAAGCACAACTCATAAAGAAGTCTGCTTAATGGATCGAGAACGTGTAAGTAAATGACGAAACAATACATACGAGGCTAAAACCAAGAAGGCTTTCAACATATTGGTAAAATATTAACATACTCTGACATTATTTGCTTTAAATCAATATCTATGAGAAAAGTATTCATCCCGATTTCAAGATGAGCACAATCCTATTACCATACTGGCGCAACGTATCATACATTTCAAAACTTCAAGAAGTGCTAAGCCTCTCGCAAATAAGCGAATCTTCGATTACTCGAACTCAAGCAAATTTACGAGGAGCCTCATTTTGAACAGCATGTTCCACCCATGTTTTCTGAACTCGGTGAAATTCAGAAAACTACAGGTCGGGGCCGGGATGTGTTGACCATTATATCCTGCATGAATGACTACAAATGATTAACAAAAAATCAATCCAAGAACAAAGCCCCTAAGAAAACGGTCAATAGATCATACAATCAAATATCGGGAATTATGCAAAGGTTTGATCTCCGGAGAAATTTGTTAGCAAATAGACACTTCGCAAGCGAGTTGAAAATCTTCACTGGAAACCTAATTGATAATATAGGTACGTTAAGAAAAACGGGTAAACAGTGCTCCAAATTGAGAGGTAAAAAAATCGATGGACTGATATTTTTCTAAATATTCCTAATGTTACTGTAAATCGGTGAACTGGCAAAAATTTTCCTAAACAGCTCCCATGTCACTGGAGAGCTTAGATCTTACAGGGCAAGTCAATTTCAGAATCATCTTAATAATTCAAAGAGAAAAACTCACGCGCAATTGCCAAAAAACAATTAAACTTTCCGTACATGGACGACTTCCACACGGTACGAGATATTGTAACACTGTTCGCAGACCATCAAGGTTTCGACCTTTTAATAAAAACAAACTACATGTTACTCCATTGGAAAGAGAGGGATAAGATCACACGGAGTAACGCATTAAACTATGAAACGTTAGTGAATTTTGCTGGCGGAATTACGTCAGCACAGTCACACACCAGGCACAGAAAACGCACACCGTGCACAAAACCATAGATTTCAAATTATAAATATCGCATTTAGTAAAAACTTCAAGTTATCTTGACAATGATTAGTGGAAACGTCAAATTCGCAACTCCTGTTATCGGAAATCTTACTACGAGTTACGTGACACAAGGATGCAAGTTGTTAGCCGTAACAAAGAGAGGAAGAGTTAACTTTCGCCAGAGCAGCACGAGCTATAGGGCAAAAGAGAGGGAAGGATTTAAAGGAGTTGTGTGTTCATGTAACTGTGTAGTCCATGCTTTGGCCAAGCGTCGAGCGGTGGTCCCACTGAAACACAAGGCTGTGAAGCGAATTGCTTACAACAACCTGTGACAACGATGTTATGTTTTCCTCCAGTAGTCGTATCCTAAATTTTTCAGCGAACGAATGGATGAACAAATTCTATCTAGCCTGTCTACAAATACGAGCAGGTATATATTCAAACCGTCGGAAAGTCAAAAAAGATTCAATGTGACCGCAACAACAGAACACCAAGATCTTTCCAAGACGGGACCAATTTGAAATGCGGAGCAAGTAACTGATCGCTAGAGAGAAAAGTAAGAAACAGGAGGCCAAGCTTCCAAAGGTTGTGTTTTTCAGATATTTGAACTTCCTTGTATTTATTTATCTAATGAGTTGATTTATTATTAATGCACGAGAGACGCTCGAACAAACAATGGCAATAAATTAGAATCAAGAATCAACTGGAAAAGCTAATCAACCGGAATTATAAAAGCTCGAGGATCATCAGGTAGACTTGCAAGGCGGTATGATTATATTGCGATATAACTGCTATTCAGCATCATCAATGTGTTATCGACCACTTATTTCCCACTCAAAAGAATACTAACAGAAAAAATGAATTCGATAAATACACACGAAGAATACACGAAAGTTTCGCATTTAAACTGTAACTGAAAGTCAATAACAAAAATAGATAATCCGACATGATAGAAAGAACCAAATATCCCATTAATAAACAGAAAAATTTTAACTTGCGATGCTAATTACCATAAATAAATACTTATGCGTTAATATCCGTGAGAAAGCCGTGTTAAAAAGGACCACGCTACCCACTTACAACACTATCTGGAGAAGAATAAATCTGACACCACAGTCACCTGTTAATTTCCCAAAAGAATATTCAAAACAAAACGTAGTAACTAGCCGACAATATTTGAAACCGAGCGGCTCCTCTGATGTAAAATAGTAGCACACTCTATAGAGTATGATTGCACCACTAGCAGACGGACGAACCAAACTCTCCGTAAAGTATAGATAGAACCACTCTCTCACTCCCTGAAGAAAAACGAAGTTGCAGCAAAAACTGAGGAGCAAAATTACCTCCGGGACGGAACCGGGTGTGGAGCCTTGTGGAGCTATAAAATTCATTGTGGCGGCAGAGGAGGAAGTGGTGGCAAGTGACGCTGTGGTGGCTATCAAGAACGGAGGTATTGGCGGGGGCGATGTTTTGAGTATGGAGGGAACATGCATCGAAGGTAAGGCTTGTCGCTGTTGATGAGATGTATTGGAAGAAGTGTTTTTGTTGTGTGGGTATGGAGGGGGCGGTGGTAACACGCCTGACGATGGGAGCGATGAAGATGTTTGGCCTAAGTGAGACGAGTGACTGGTTGAGAGAGAGAAACTCTGTTGTCCTGTGGATGCATGGGAAGTCGGGTACGAAGTGGACTGTTGACTCGATGAATACGACAAAGAGGTCGAGTAAGTCGGAAGAACAGGGGACTGGGAGGCAGTGGTTAAAGGAGCAGCCAGCATGCCAGCAAGGCCCCCCATTGGCTGGGGCTGCTGTTCCGTTACCTTATGGGCGAGCAAACTCTTGATGAGAGCTGAGTTCTCCTGACGGGGTGCGGGGGGTGGTGGAGGAGGTGGGGGAGTGGCTGTGGGGGACGGGTGAGAGGTGTAAGGAGAGGGAGAGTGTGTGGAGCGTGGTGAGAGCCGGGGGCTGGGGCTGTAGGGAGGTGGGGGGGAAGAAATCGGTGATGCTGCTCCGCTCCCGCTAGAGCCCGGCGAAGCGCCCTTGCATCGTCATCAAGAAGATCATCGTTATTACTCTTCCATTTTATCACTACTTCTAAAAAAAATTATCGCTCGAACACAGTTGGGAATTGCATTTTACTTCCACAATAACAATCGCTCGTAAAATCCCCAATATTTCATGATCATTTTCAGAATACTAACCGCTCGCGGTACCGCTGGAATCAAGCGAACGAGGAAATCATCACGAGTTTATAACGCATAATTATTTGATGATCTCAAGTTAGTCTAATAGTCTTTGCACTGTCGCGTTGTTTTACGTTAAATGCTAACCAGTATTTACGCATTTCATCATCATTGAAAAATTAAATTACAAATAAATGAATGCAAACGCGGGGGTCAGCATAAGGGCTATTCAAAAGCTCAGTGAATGTTTGTCGACGAGTCGATGAAATTCGGAGAATGAGCTGTGAAAACGGCCGGAAGACATACTAATATACCCAATGCGTGAATGATACTTGCGACAGTTCGAAGGAAAATTAACAAAAACTGTGAGGAACACTATTCCAATAGAAATTCGAGTCATCATTTTGAGAACTACATAGGGCACTGTCAGAAATGTCAATTTGGATGAAATGTTCACACACATTGTGACATTTCTTAGTGTTGGCTTCTGAACGTTATTCATAATTGCACACTTTACATCACTGACACATCGCTAAATGAAATGTTGAGTACTATGACACGCTTAAATATTCAACACTTTGATTACCGGCGCTTTGCCTGATTATTTATCTATGATGGAAATGAGCTTCAAAAATTTCATTGCTCTTATCAGAGTGAAATGGTACACATTACGGAACAATAGGTCAGAAGACATATCGAACAATTATTTTTAAAGCACATTTTATACGATACTGTCTACCAAAGAACGAATTCCGCACCACAAAACGAAAAAAAATACATTCAATGATTTAAAATTTACATCACTCGATCATTGATTGTAGCTCTTGACCTCTGTAGCCTGAAGTAGCTCATTTTCTCTCGAGCTAGAACTAACAAAACAAAGAATCTAAGGAAGACAGCACTAACATTACTAACAAAACCAAATTCAAGAAATAACTCACAAGCGCTTGCTGTTGCTGTGGCTGCTGCTGCACAGGCCGAGGTAAGGCTGGACTGATGGGTCGCAGAGGCGCTGACAATTGAGCTTTGAGGATGGAGGAGCCGGACGAAGACTCGGGCCGTGACAAAATAGGCGAGTGGGACACAGGGACAGAGGAAGAAAAAAGCTTGTTCTTGCCGAGGCGGTCAGCAGGTCTGATGGGCAGAGGCACGTCACGTCGCCGCAGGTCGTGGTAATACCACTTGTCGCTCGCGTCTTTCGGATTGTGGCGCGTTGGACCTACTTTGAAGCCGTACACCTTCCTGCCGAGGACAAGCATTTACGGTATCAGACAATCTTCCTCCATTATATCCGCAGATGTTACAATGCTGGTTAATCAGCTCCACGCCCACTTTTAAGCTGTTCACTTTCTTTTCAAATGCAACAGCAACGTAGCGCCGAAAATTAACAGACTCTCCTCGAACTCTTTCAAGATTATACTCCCAGAAAATGCGCTGTTAATTACAGCATATCAAAGCTCACTTCGAAGCTGCCAAGAATTAAAACTATTTTGCATCATTATTCAATTAGTTAAGGACTCCCTAGCCACAACAAAAGCGATCTCAACAGAATGCAGCGAGGAACCGTTTAGGAAGAACTGTTGAAACAGGGTAATCTATGCACAAGGTGTGCTCTTACACAGGAAACTTTCCGCATGAAAAAAAAATAAGAAGTAAAGAAAGAAGACGAAAAAAGACACTGGAGACAAAAACGACATGAAAGCTAAAAGAAGCAAAGAGAGCACGAAAGATAGAAGTAGTGATGTACCGATACCATTTTTTTGGCCAATACCGATACCCATTTTTGGCCGATACCGATACTCCGATACTTGGAAATACCGATACTTTGACCGATACTACTACCGATACCGATACTATGAAAATTATATT
>JACJUY010004193.1:17468-52694 GCA_014220935.1 Platorchestia sp. MABIK | reverse complement strand
TAAGATGAGAAAGAAGTTCATGAAACAAGATCAAAGTTGAAGAAGAAAGTAGTAGGTGTTGAAAGAACAAGACAGCAGTGAACCGAAAAAAAGTTGGTCCGTAACAAAACAAAAACCTATGTTATGTTAACAAAATGAAAGCCTACCTAACCTTTAGCTCTTATTCAGGTACATATAGGTCTTACATTATAAAAAAATACTGTAGGTATTATTCTATAATACCTACATAATTCATGATAAAACTGTCACATACGTTTGAAAAATCATTCAAAACTTTAAATGAAGCGTCCTAACGAGATTTTCAGATGAAATATGAGGTACATTGAGCGAATGCAATACATGGTTCAAGACATCGCCACAAACTTTACGTAAAAAATTATTTAGCTGATGCATGAAGTATCTTGAAGTTTCATGTAGGAATTCGATAGGTAGAAAATAATCTTTCGAAATTCAAACGCTATCAAAATTCAAGATAATTCTTGACACGGAAACATCTATATCGTGATCGACTGCTAACCTCAGCTCACAACTGGCAATTGCGACACCATCTCACAAACAGAACCGAAAGCACTTTTACATTACTGACAATCGGATAGAAAAGAGAATACTGTCAAGAACATGCGTGCGCTACCTTACAAAGATAAACGCCTAATTACTCAACTGCACCAATGATTGCTGATGTAGAACAAAATAGATGCTACTGGCGTAACGACACGACAGGAACACCACCTCAAGTTCAGATGACACAAGAAGACAGAGACACTATGCACCCAACTGACCCTTGCTATGAAAATATACCTCGGTAAGTTCAGATGACACTGTGATGAAAGAAACGCCAAGAACAAAACTGACCCTCACTAATACACTTCTTGAGTTTAGATGACACAATTAGGTATAGGAACACCTAGAACCAAACTGCTCCTAACTGATATGGCTCAGTTCAGATGACACAATACGGCAGAGGAACACCATAACAGGAACTGACCTTCATTCCTATGCAGGCCTCAGGCCCGTAACTCTGGGCCTCGACTGTGAGCAGCGCTACGAGCGTATGGATGCTGCCCTGCGCTCTCACGATGGCGTTGCAGGACGCGCTGCCCAGTGATGACAGCGAATACAAGCTTTCCAGGGTGTAGATGAGCAGCATGATGTCGTGTATCGTCAAATACCTGCAGATCTGGTCGTAAACCTAAAAAAGAAGTTGTAACAGAAAACACAAATTAGGCGCTGCTCGAGTTAAAAAATGGCAACAAGGAAAAAAAATGCAATGCTGGCCTATGCTTCTAACACAACTAAGATGATTCCATCCTAAAAGTGGTCTAGTCATTCTGTTCTTACAAATGGCAATGAATGAATTTCGAGCCACTGAACGAATTTTACTTCATGAAATTCCACGATTAAAGATGAATTTCAAAATTATATATATAGATGCAAACTGAAGCAACCCAACTTTAAACTTATAACTGTTTTGTGTACCGCTATATTTCTTGCCTTTCCCGTTCCTCCCGGACATATTGTCACAAGCAACAGGTTTACCAGTAACCTATGTTCGGAAATTCTCATAGAAACCTGCTAACTCTTCAATAGACCACTGCAGTATCTAATGGAGAGAGCCACAGCGTAGATTTACGTTTGTTTACTTGCACTATTGTTTACTAAGAATTGTTGGCTATTTAGTGTTAGCCTTGGGCTTAGTGAGTTGGCTGAAGGCGAAGTTAGCTTCAGTCATCAAATACTTGGTGCTGCATTCACTCCTCTCGGGATACAATTTCCGTTATGTTGTACCAAATCATACGGAAGTATATTGTAAAAAACAATCTTTAGAAGATAAAAGTTTCAACTGTTCGAACAGATCAAGCGGGAAAAAACATCTCACACTTTAGATAACGCGTTTTTCACCCCCTATGGTGTAAAATTAGCGGATAAAAATCCAGCCTGAGAAGAAGAATCTAAACAGCATGACTTGCCTCTTGTCTGATGTTCTCGCCCATGATCTCCTCATTGGCGTCACACACGGCGAGTTTATTGAGGACCTCGAGCGAGCGCAGCACCCTGGCTCTGTCCTCTGAGAACACGCCGTCACTGACGTGCGCCAGCAGCAGCCTGCTCGTGATGTCCAATCTCGGGTCCACCAGCACCACCTCGGAGCTGATGTTGCCCAGGGTGTCCAGAGCTTGGATAGCAAGCCCGCCAAAACGGGAGCACATGCACAGCACCAAAAATCTGCGCATAAAGTGAAGAAGATCCAATATAAATAGTTATATGGGAAGGTAGTGAAACTAAGCAATACAACGAAAAATAATATTCCTCTGTTGTAATTGGAGAGGTAATCAATAGATCATTTGCAATTACATAAAACTAATGAATACTGGTCCCTCAGCCCTTTCTAGGAGAGAGCACTCGACATGAATTGGCCTACACCACACGACACATCTTGATGCAGTCTTTCGCAGTCGCATGATGCTGCAGCTTTTTCATCAGCACTCAGCGCAAATGAGGTGCAACACCAACCCATTCTAGTCGATATTTAAAGATACGCTCGCCCATATTCATTTTTGCATCACATTTCTGCTACTGGTAGAAAATATCTCGTTCATTGAACTCTCATTACCATCAAGTTAGCATATTGATTACGTTTGCTACGGTTGGTTTGCTTAAGTTAGAAGAAGCATAAATGTAAAACTGTCTAACTCCTTGATTACATTTTTATTCTTTCCAAGAAGCATGAAAAATAGAATAGCACAATAATATTTTACCTATAATTGCACGAAAATCTTTTAAAAATAATGATAGTGAAATAATTGAAGTGTAATTTATTGATACGGGTAGATAAATAAGCAATTGACTTGATGGTACACATATGTGCCAATACCGAGTCAACGTGTCGAGTTAACTCGCTACGCCGGACCCATCCAGCCCCGAACGTATGACACAGTGTACAGACCTGAGGCACGTTTTAGACTGCGCTAGAGTGGCGACGTTGTCCTCCTCAAAGGAGAGGTTGCGAAGGATGTGTATGAGCTGGGCTATTCTGGTGCCCTCGCTGTCTTGCAGCCCCGAGTCTCGGCCGCAGTGGAACAGGTCCACGTCTTCCGACATCTGCAGGGAGCCTTTCATGTCCAGGTCCTGCCCAGGAAATTAAGTGGGTGATGTAGTCACTCGTGTTTCCTCGCGTCAGAGTCGAAAACAAAACATTTGGAACAAAAAACACATCTATGCTTCTGGTTTAGGGTAATTTGCAATACTTTATATCAAAATAACTTGAACGTTACTCTTCACCAGTTTTCTCAACTGCAGGCAAGTACAAAACGTTCTTACTACTTGCAACTCATGATAATTCGAATACGCAGGGAGAACCCCAACAAAATACTGCTCTACTCGATACAAAGTACCAATTGAAGGAAATGGATAATCAATTAGCTCTTATATAATCGATAGAAGTAAAAATATCGTTTTACTGACAAGGTAAATGGCAAGATAATACGCTAGTATGTTCGATGGAATGTTTTAAGAAGACTTGAATTACCACAATCTTAAGAAATGAGATGGCGAATCATGAGGGTAGAAGCTTTAACACAGGAAAAGAAGGTTTCAGCTTACTACACTTGCTCAGCACATGAGAAAAGCATATCAAGTGAAGTCAGTTTGAATGCATTGAAAATACAAAAAAAAATTCTCCAATATTCTATAAGAATGAAAAGAGACTTGAGTGAAGGAGGAAGACCATTTTTGTACCACAAAAACGGACCCCCGGAGTTACCCTTTAAGAAATCCCACGAAAAAGCTCTGATGTGATGAACACCAAATAAATCTAGCCTATATCAGAATAGAGTTAGCATCTGTTCAGTAAGAGTAATACTACGAGTGTAATGCCTGAAGTGACAGCTTAAATAATGATAAATAGAGACAGGGAGAGAACAAAAAAACTAACATCAATTTGCAAAAGTTGAAAAATCAGTTCAATGCATCCATAAAAATAAAAAAAGATATCATGGAAGCCTACTCGACAAAGCCTACTAATGGCCCAAATATTGCAGTAAATCGAGTACCCACCTCAGTCAATCTCCGAAAGATATCTTGCAGCGATGGCTCCGTTAACCGTCTCGACAAGACGTCCAAACTTGCTCCGGAACTTTTCTCAGAACTATCACTATTATTGTAAATATTGTTATTACTATTATTAATATTATTACCACTGTGTTCTCTAAAGCTACTAGTTACACTATCAACACAACTAACTGAATCAGCTTCAGCACTAGAAACTAAAATAGAAGGGCTATTATTTACAGGGCCATTTTTGTGAGAATCTTCATCACCGTGTTGTTCTCTGCTGCTGTCACTGGTATGCACATTAGACGACGATGCTAAAATTTCAGTTACACGATCACTATTAGCACAAACACTGTTACTGCAACCTTTGTTATCGTCGGGCTCGGTTTCTAACATTCGGTCGTGAGCGTTTTTATGATCAGTGGACAATCTGCGAGGCCGAGGCGGGATTAGGAGTTCCAACACACGCCGGTCCGAGACAGAATCTAACCAGAACTGCACAAGGTTCTTGTTCTTCTGCTCGACGATGTTGCTCACGAAGTATTTCTGTGACGGCACTGCAGAGATACATAAAAACTAATTTTAGTATGGCGTAAAACAATGCCAACTACAAGCACAAATGAATAACCTTTATCAATAATTAATTTTGATAAAATATAAATTAGAACTGACGATTCTAAATTAAACCAAAACGAAATGATATGGTCAGGTTTTCATCACACACGTGTACGAATTTCAAGGCAGAATTTGAGACATATTACAAATCTTACATTAGAACTAAGAGATCCTGATAATTAAAAATCTTTCAAGTTCAATCGCAATTACAATTTTTTGACAGCCTCATACACACAACGACGGTCATGTACTGTATCCGAATTTCCTTGAAGGCACACTGACGCCAAGACGTTTAAAGAGAAACATTCAATCGAAGAGCGACAGCAACAAGTGCTCAGTGCGCGGTCGATAAGCAATTCGCGCGCAAAACGATGAAGTTGCTCTTCTTGGCTCCACAGTTCAAAAAAATGCGCGGATTCGTAGGATAACTTCCGAAAGAGCAACTGGACGTCTTGAAATGAGTTAGGAATCGAAAGCTTGCTCTTAATACGCCAGGATAAACTGAGCAAAAACTTGCTTGCCATAACTTAAACCAGAACTACTTTTAGGAATGGAGGTACTTCCAAGCTAGGCAAAATTGTCCTGTCTCCTCAACACCCCCGTCAGCAAATAGGAATACAGATTGAAAATAATTCACAAATTGAATCAATTTACGTTCTTACACGTACGCAACAGCAGCTCAGCACGCAATACGCACCTAGTCACTGTGAGAAGACAGAACAGCTATGTTTACTGAAATTGTTATAAGCAACGAAGGAAACCTTTTCTGATTAGGAAAGAGCAAAATGAGTTCGGTCTAACACAGGCCTAAAAAACACACAGAATATTGAATTCCAAGATAATAAGATTTATAAATCGGACACTTAGTTTCGGGGAACCATCAATTAAGCAACATTAACTAGTACGAAAACAACGCATTCTGGCTCGGCAAAAAAAAAAGTGTGCTCTCTTTTGAAGCGTAAGGATATCCACCGATTCATAACCTTATTTAAAAGAATGGCCAAAATGTCACAGAGCGCTAGGGTAGGCATGTTTTTTTATAATAAAACTCACGGTCCCTGAAGACGCCGACATGTCCGAGCATGATCTCGAGCAGCCTGGGGCACTGCGCAAGTCGCATCACCTGCTTGCCCTCGTTGCTGAGCAGAGTGCACAGGTTGAACGAGAAGTCGTGCTCGTTTGGAAGCGGGGAGGTCAGAGACAAAAAAAGGCGGTCGTACTGCGAGGGTTTATACAGTGTGGTACACATGTTGGAGCTCGCTCGCGCTGACTCTGCAACATGATGACAATTGTTAGCGGAATTGGCATAAAAGCAACATTAATCACCTTACATGATCAACAATAACAGAGTCGTAAAATATGAAAATATGACCACCTCCAACAAGCCTGTTACATACGCTGCGAAAACTCGTATGTTAGCCATTAGAAAAGAACTTTCAAATGCATTGACAACAACACAAACTTAAATCCAACTTCTGTAAATAATTCACAGAATTTTTCACGGTGAAATGAACTGAAACCCACATAACGATCTTCGTGAGAACATCGCTGTTCAGTAAAATCTCTTGAAATAAAGGCACGAGTTCATAGCGAAATCCGCAATAAGCAGAGCACTCCTCATAAAACCTCAGTACATATTTCAGTCTTGACACTCACTACCCGCGAAATAATTTAACGAAAATGACAGAAACTGACCGGCAACATTGTGGATGGCGCTGTTGTAGGTCAGGGGCACGAGATTGAGCGCTCGAACACTTTTGCGGTTACGGGAGCCGGGGTGAGACGAGTCGTCGTCGTCATTATCGTTGTTTTTGTCGTCGCCGTCTCCTCCGAGGAACGTGACTCGTTCGTACGAGTCCAGGTAGCTGCAAATAAAAAAACAAGTTAATTAAATAATTAACAAGCAAAATTTCGCTTATTAAATAAATGACAAGCAAAATTTCGCGAGGTATTATATTCGAAAAGCTGTAGAGGAATATTTCATGAACTTTTAACGAGATAGTCTCGAAAAGTCATACAATCGACCAAGGTGTTATACAATTTACAACAGCTTATTCAAATCTGAACGTGTGCAAATCCGCCACAATAAATCAACACTTGAACCAAGTACCATACAAGCACAATACTGGGATTAAATTCTATCCGTACAAGTAAAGGGTCTCATGAGATGATGGGCAACTCTAGAATCGCCTGAACACAATCTTGCTGATAAAGTTAAAAGATCTTTTAATACTATCAAACTCCTTGACGAAAACATGAAAATTCACTTCCTAAACTAAATCCGACAAGAATAATCATAGTGTGAATTGTAGAAGTTCAATGTTTGCAAGCGTAAAACCGAAATCCCGTAGCCAATTACAGTTGAGATGCAATTTCTATGTATTCACCCTGTAAGCATGGAAAAAGTTCAATGAAACATATTTCCAATGCTATCAACTAAGTTAATCTGTACGATGTGAGCGACGTGATTCTTAGAAATTAGTACTATGAGGACTGCCTACTACGATGAAATTCAGTGAGATGTTCCCACGGTTTCATAATCCCGCCTAATTTTTTTTAAAATCATTTATGATTTTGGCCACCCAATACAGAAATTACTCCAGCGGCTAAAAACCAAAGATGTGTCAGCGAAAAGCTTAAACTAACAAGTTTTGCAGAGTTTATTCAAGAGTTTATTTTATTTCGCTAAAAGATTTTGATCTGATCAATTTGGTGCGTTTTCTCGCGCAAATTTATTGCTCCAGGTTATATTGGGACCATGTCATACATCATAAATGACGTCAAAACGCTTACAACAATGACCGCGATTGTATTCCATTACAAGGAAAAGTGATGAATTAAGCAAGGACAATCCAACACGCTCATGCATATCTGACCAAAACAGTATTGATAAACTGAAGACCACAAAAATTCCAAGGCAGTAAAAAAAGTTAACGATACAACTGATACTCAACACCACAAATTCAAGTGGCACTTGAAGTCAACAAAAAATGTTAACGCTGTAGAATACATTTGTTTTGATAATACTGTTAGAAACTAATGTCAAAAGAAACGAAGTCGCTTATAACTCTACACGCCGAGTCGAGCACTCAATAACGCTAAGCTCGAACGTGCATGAATGAAGCGCTATAAGGGACTCTCAGAGTAGTGTAAACGGTGGCTTCCTCAGAAGCGGGCGCGGCAGCACGGGCGGAAGCAGCACGGAAGTAACCGGCGTCAAGAGCAGCAGCAGTGACAGCAACATAGCTTGCTTTGGCTGCAGTTCTACGAGACAGTGATGGCCAAAAATGTCAGCTGAGGAAGCAATTATTATACAAATAGTTATTCAGAAACTAGACAGTCCACATTTATAATGACGCGGACACACAACACTAACAGCGAATGAAAATTATCCGTCATAGCTAGATTGGCTGCATTGGTACCGGCACGTATTAGCAAATGTGTTTTAAGGTAACGCAAGCCATGTTAGGTTCATGCTCTCCCTCTCTCGCAATAAGAAACAATTTTGTACAATTACTACACAAGTGACATGACATTATTTGTTAATTACAGGAGCAGTCAAACAAACGAGAAACTTCAACCTAAGAAGCTGCAAATTCAATGATTTAAATCAATAAATTTGTAAAAACAAACATCGAATCGTCGAATCAACCAAGAGATGAAAACTAGTGATTACTATATTTAAGCACTCGCAGTTGTAGCAGCCACTAGTGCAGCAAAGTGTACCAGGAAAAGTAAAACGTGTTGAATGGCAGGCAACCTAAACGAGGTGGAGTTTGAGAACGACTCAAGAAGAAGAACACAACTGGTAAAGAGCATGAAAGCAAGTGGGACACTCAAATAAAGAGGATTCAGAAGCCAAAAGATGCACGAGAGAGGCTTCAGAAGCAGAACAGCTGCGGCAATGCATGCGAAGACCGGCGGCAGCAGCAGCAGCAGCTGCAGCGGTTGAGGTATTGATCCCGTATATGGACGAGCGTGTGCACACGAAGCAGCACAAACGTACACAGATTCAGATATAGCGCGCACCTTTGAAATCGCGCACACGAAGAGCAGCGTGCGTACACACGGTTAGTGTACAGCTACTCGAGAGGCGTGCACCCGGAGCACTAGCACGCCTGCTTCTGATGCCTTCGACACAGGCGACACAAATGACGGAGCATTATACTGCCTGATGAACTGGTGTAAATTGGGAATAAGTTACACCAGTATAATAAAACAATTATTTAAAGGCACAGAAACAAAATGACGCGCAGGGGTACAAATTATGTACCCCTGATCAACCAGAACATGCTTCCGTCACTAAATATGATCGCAACAAAACACGCTTAGAGATAGGAATAGCACCCTATCGTTCGATCGTAATTTCCTATAGATTTTAAACCCTTTCTTCTCCTAGGAGAGAGACAACTGATCTTTTGGTAGCACATCGAGCATGCATTTTCATAGCTTCCTGCAAAGTGATAAGACTAATCTGACAACGACGTTAGGAACAGGATTTTTATCGTGAAGCCAACGGTGAAGAACCGATTTCGCTTCTGATTTAAGAATTTATTTAAACGAACCTAAGTCTTCTAAAGAACTCCATTTTGACGAACCTGAAACTGTACGATTGATTTCGAAACTATCATCGAAAGTTATGTCCAGCATTGGACGCAATTCTTCATTGCTGTTTCTCTAATCATATCAAAATTTTAGAATCAATCCATCTTTTGTACTATATCAAAATGTAATTTTTACAACCAAATTGAGCACACTTATACTTTGATATTTCAACTTCAGATGAACTGCGTTTTCAATTTGAGTCGGGTATCAGACTGTCATGCTTGTGTAAAAATATCTCCAATCTTGTGTACTGATCAGTATATATTTTTCTTTAATTTTGTTCACTTTCATTAGCAATTCTTCGACAGAAGAAAGTCACATTTTGTGTGCATTGAATTGCATTTGAATAAATCAGAGCAAATTACAACAATTATGCATTATTTTACTAAGGGAATTAGATACTCCGGATTGTGATGGAGGCAATCCAGAATGTTTATTCTCCTCAAATTAAGCGCTAAAGGTCACAAACGCAGTACATTTTCACGACACGAAATGCACATCTTTCCACGTTAAGCCCAACAAAAATTTTAAAGAAAAAAGGGCCGTGTAGAAATTTACAAAACCTGTGTGCCTTTTCACTGACATGAACATCTTCAGGCCAGATATGGCAGTAGCCACTACTGACCTTAACCATCAATGAGAGGGTGACACAAATTTAGGAACAATGAGCACCGTTTTATAAACACCACGTAACAGAGTACATCATTGTTTACAACTAGTTCTCCACTGTACAATAACGTTGAGATCCGTCGATTATTTTTGTAATATTTTACAAGCGAATTTGAGCTCATGTCGCATACAGAATCAAGTCCATTTCACTGAATTGCCCATCCAGTCTGGAACTGGTCACAATTGCTCGAAACTACCAAAGTTAACAGGATCTACGGCCAGTAACTCAAGGAACAGATGGTAGATTTATGAGCTCCTACAGCTGGATTACAGAATACGGTTTGAACTGTTTTGCCATGTCCCTTGAATCTGATACAAAAAAGTCGAAATTTTTTTCGAGTTAGACAGGCAATTTGCGAGTCTTAATTGACTGTTGTATCTTTGAAGCACACATTGCCAGAAACTTCTCATATTTAGTTGAAAGTTATAAAAATCTTTGAATCGCAAGAGCATTACCGGAACATGAGATTTGCCATACTGTATAAGAAATTCCGAGTAAAATTTACCTGAAGAGAACTTCGCTCGATAACAGTTTACCGCTTAAAAAAGTAATATTTTATACGTAGGAAGAGCCAATAAATGATTTTTAAATACTGCAGTCTTACAAACCAGACTGAAACAAACGTCCTATAAACATATCAAAATAACATGGACATGTTCAATTTCCGAAGCCATTTGAATCAATTACACATGTCAGTGAAAATCAGAGATCCGTCCTCAGTCGTTCTCTTGAGTCGCAAATTTATGAGGAGCTTAAAGACGAAGAAAACTCCGAGGAAATCAATCATATTTAATAGGAAAACGCTTCGGAGTCCAGCACCATCGTCATTTCAATAAGTACAAATCACTGTTTGGAATAACACAAAAAACTGTTGATGACAGTCATCAAACGATATCACGAAATGAATTATGTCAAAAAAAAATTGAAAAAATTTCCGCCGAAAAATGCAATGTGCCTCTATCTTCTGCTGACTCCAAAATCTTAGACTCTGCCACAACCCCTTACACCCTTATGATTTTAGCTTTACATGTTTTTCAACAAAAAACTGCCCTTAACAGTAGTTACTGTTTATACCCGTTACAAAGAATTGATAGATATCAATCTTTCAAATTTAATTTTTCTTTGACATATTTATATTAGTGCTATCTTTTAATGACTGTCATTAACAGTTTTTCATCTTTTGTTTTAGCTATTATGATTTGTACTTTTTGAACTGAAAATGGAGCTGGACTCCGAAACGTTTGCTTATTAAATATGATCAATTTCCTCGGAATTTTCTTTCGTTTCTAAGTTCCTCAAAGAACCGTATATAAGAGCAGATTTGAACTTATCCAATATTTGAATTCTTCAGACGTCCATCGACTGCATATAAGAAATGCAAACGACTTCTGAAAACAGAGAATGAAAACAATTAAAAAAAAACTAGCGCGCTGTACACATTATTTTACAGATTCGCTCGGAGATGTTACTAAACTGTGGAACACAAATGCAAATCCCTAATCCGATTGATTGATTAACAGTTTGTTTCAGCCTCCCTAACCACAACAAAGACGTTAGAAGAGAGGAATGATGTAGGTACCATTTAGTATGTAGTTAAAGGTACACAGAATATGCGCAAGGTGTGCTCTCGCACCTGATCTCCTGGGCATAGAAACAGTAAATTGAAAGAACTCACATTCACGAATCAAAAATTGAAATTAATATAAATAATAGTTCTCTTTTCATATAAGTGTGAAGCTGAATCTTGAGGAAGTCGTTGAAATAATAGAAATGTGGAAATTATTTCCCATGCAGCGTCATAATTACCCAGGCAGTACCTACACTTCACTTCTTATCTACATTTTCATAACAGCAGATATGATATTTTCAACTAAAACGTTCCTGAGAAATGCAAAACAATCATCAGCCCCAACGCACATTTCCGGGAGAAGGGCAATGCAACGAGACCAATTCAGACGTGAAAATACTTGGGAGAATTGCAAACGCTCAAGTTTAGCGATTTCAATATCAATGTCTTGCACCTCGTTCAGTCAAGGTCAGAACAGAGTATAAAATCAGTTCTACAAGAAAATAACGTAATGGTGAATAAAACCAAAACAAAACGAAGGCAGAAGTTACACGCGTCAAATGCTCAACAATATTCCAACTGAAGCGATGGTAAAACGTTTGGCGTTTGAGAAAATAAATAATTGCCACAATTCAATGAGAAACAGTTCAGTGCGCAGCTATATCAAAGATAGAAGATTCAGCACTGTGAACTATCCCATCCTGTCAATGAATCGCATTAGGATAAGCAAAGTCAGAGTGAAGAACGGCACATTAAAAGATGCGTAATCGAGTTCCTGTGAAGAACTCGTAGAAGTACTAAACTTATATGGCGATGTATGAAGAGAGGCAATACACTGGAAACAATAAAAAGTGTTGAAAACGGGGACGGCGTAAGATGGCAAGTCCAGAAGTACTCATGAGCAAGGCGACCGCGTGCGCGGCGACTTTAGAAAGCAGTAACGCGGCGCAAACGTTGGGGAGCGAAGATGATCAGGAACGTTAGTTGGCTCCGAAGGTAACGTTGGTGGCGCCAATAGCTAGCGAACGAACCCAAGGCCCATGAAAGATAAGAGGAGCGGCAACAAGGGAACGCATGGTGGCAATAGCAGCAGCCACGGGACGGCACTGTAGTACAGTGTGGGTCCAACGCCCGTGCCGGACGAACGGGCCAACCGGATCTGACCTGACGCCTTCACGGGTTTTCTCTCTTACGCTCATCACTCACGTTTATTCAAATATAAGGCCAATTCAACGTTATCATTATCATAAAAACTTCGAAGCAATGGATTCTGTAGCGACTGTTATGAAGGTGTGGAATTGTTCGATTTCGTGCGTGCACGAACTGGCTGTGTTGCAACTTGCACCACGTCATTGTCGATGCAGGGTTTTGATTCAATGCTGTCACGCACAATAGCTCACGACTACACGACAATGTAGGTCCGACATTATGAAATCAAGGAACCAATATTATTCAGAACATGTAAAAAGGAAATATTTTTAGATTCAGTTATATGGGAGTTTATTGCTTCATTCCATTTGATCGAATCATTCAAATTGGCCGCAAGCACAATAAAGAAACCGCGTGAATTGCCACATAACAAAAACGGTACATTGAATCCACCACATCTTTTACAAAGCGATTTCATTGCAACAATTACTACTCTTCAAAAGTGATGCAGAGCACCATCAAGGAAGTGAGAACTTTCATGGCCGAAAAATAAAATTGACGTCTCGTCAGCTAGCAAAATGACGGAAAACTATGTGCCAAACTCTGCAACAGCCAATACAAAACTTGGGGCTAAGTATGGTAATTCTACTAGTTAAATCAATGCCTTTCAAATTTCTTTCAGATGTGAGGTGTCAAAAATGTCGACTGTCAATTCCTAGTTAGTGGGAAAAAGTCACATGTGAAGTATATGTCAGGGAAATTACAAACCTAACCGCTTTGAAAAGCAAGTTGGCAACCAACCTTTTCATTATATTGAGCATTATCTACCAAGTGGCAAACAACTCTCGTTGTTCTGGAAAAACATCTAACTGCTCTAGTGCGCAAGTTTTGAACTTAGATAAGAGAGCAACTGAAGAAAATTACCAAATTTTCAAATTCAAGCTTCGCTTCTACGATACGTCGTTCTTTCGACTCATTCAATACCTATGACAAATAACCAAAGGTGAATTAATCCACAATACGTGACATTATTTCGAGCAACTTCATAGCTCACCATATCCGGAACTGAATGCGGAAACTAAGATCGTATTCAGATATATAAAAATCATTTTTGACCAATTACAGTAAATTTAAAATTGAAGAAAAACGCGTCACCTTTATTCCTGTACGTCCATGAGAGCTGACGACAACAGTGATGATGCCAACATAACAAAGAGAGAGAGAGAGGAAGTGAGGCCAGGTGGGCATGTGACGACCAAGGAAGGAGGTGGGTCAGTCACGAGAGCAAGCAGGCACACGTGACGACCTCCCACCTCCACCACCGCGCTCCAACTGGAGTGAAGGCTCACTGGCTGCTTTCCTGTGTTTTGTTCAAAAAACTTCTCCATGGCCTTGTGCCGCATGTCCTACGGTCAACTACAGCTCAGTGCTCTTTTGCAAACATTCCAAAGAAAATAAAAAGATATCAGACAACCAAACATCAATTGACGACCGAAAACCTCCTCGAATAGTCTATGCAGACGGTTAATATTCTATATACTAAGAAAATCTATTCTAAAAGGCGTCAGAGTTTCAAAATATTTTTTCTCAACATTTTTCCCACAGTTGATTCGTTCATAGCATCGGCATCAAATATCTTCATGACAACCAGCAGCTGCAGTCGTGTTCAAGTATTTCATACGAGTTTATAAGTCACCAACAATATTATTTCAAAATCCCACACATATACATATAATCTGAATCGAAACACAACACGGAACGAGTGGTTTGATGAGTGCTCCCTACTGGAAAAGTTCACAGACGGGCTATACAGTTTACAACCGCAAAAAGAACAGCGACATTCTTCGGCTATGAATGTGACAGTTTCCGAACACGGCTGAACTGACCAAGACTTATGTATGTATGTACAGCGGAAGGAAGGCGGGTGTGACACGCGGCCAGGTATGGCACTATTGAATTACATGCCTCACTGCCTTACTGAGGGCTAACGCCGCACATCTAATCCTCCAGCGCACTGCGTCGCATGTATTTGAACAACCGCTTTATTCATCTTAATAATAACACCTGAAAAAATAATTTAACACATTGACTGCGATGGGTTAAACTGAAGTTCAATATTTAACTCAAATTTATTTAAAGTCAAAAGTAACTAACAATTTTCTTTACACCAAACATTAACTGAGTCCATTGAATACCATTAATTTAAATAATATTGTTAGAATTTTTCAAACGACCCATCGATGGGTCATTTCGCAGCAAGAAAAACCTAAGCACGACCCACCGGTGGGTCGTATCGCAAGCAGCGTGTTAAATCTATAAGTGCAAAAAATACTGAAGGCAATTATGCATGGAATACCTGACACAAGTTACTAATAGTCACTGTAGGCATGCGGAAGTAAAAAGACAGTTAGATTAAGAATCATTACATATCACGAGGTCTGAACTTCCAATCGTGAACTCTTCACTGACGCTTTATTTATCTTAATAACACCTCAAAGAATTGTTTAAAGCTACAAGTGCAAAAAAATACTGTAGGCAATTATACATGAAATACCTGCACGCGGAAGTAAAAACCCAATTGAATAAGGATCTATCATTACCTATCACGGGGTCTGAACCTCTAATCATGAACTCTTCACTGGCGCTGGTCGTGCTACGTTTGGCAAAGACCTGACCCCGCATAATGAGCATCGTCTTTCTTGGGGCTTTGTTTTCCTGCCTCATGAAGGAGTCCAAGAGAAAGAACATGGTCTCCTGGCACGCTCTGAACGCTGCACATTGAAGATTTGGTTATCAGTTAGTGCAAGTTTCTCTATCCACAACGAAGGTGTTCCAAAAAAGGGAAGGATGAAGGCACCTTTTAGTATGGAGTCAAGGGAACGGGGAATCTCTGCACAAGGCGTGTTCCCAGAGAAAATCCCCCACGCATAGAAACGGCAAGTTCGGAATTTTTCATGAAACAAAATAAAATTTCAGGATGAAAGTAATATGTGAATAGGTGCTGAAAAACAGAACAGTGGGGACCCGAAAAAAAAATAAACCGTAGTAGAAAAAACTATTCTGTTTCAACAAAAAGGAGGCGTACCAAACCTTCAGATCGGAACCTCACGATTTCCTCGTGTGAATATCAAATCCCATAGATACAATAATTGAGCACCTTTGAGGGGCTGCAAATAAAAGCGAAAACAGTACGATAACATGCTGGTACATGGGTTTTAACATGTGACGACTGAATACGAATTTGAGCACATTTTGACATTTGGAAAAAATCAAACGTTTTCATTTAAGTGAAGCCCTACAGCTGAATTGAGAAATTTACGCCTTCATATTCTTTGTTATAGACGCCTACACTTGCAAGCTTACCAGATAGCTATTACTCCTCGTCTCCTGAATAAAATTACAGCGCTGAAATGAACGATGAGCATTGCGTGGAAACGCTTGATCAAGAACGAACCGGCCATTTGAGGAAACATCTACATTGATCCACTCCGACAGAAACGTTCAACACCTCTGAAATTTAAGCCGAACGTTTCAATTTGTAACGTAAAAAACATATTTCAGCGCACATGTAATAAGGGTTTTCAAAGTGTAATACAGCAACTGATATTTTCGTTTATATTCAAAACGTAAAGCTCAGTTCTACGCTAGGTCTTTCTTTTATGAACAGTTCAAGAAGAAATTCACCAATATAAATATCACACCCTCAAAGGAAAACAGTTGTACACTGTATCAAAGACACTTTGGTAGTATTTAGCACAAATTTAAAAATGATTACTCAGGAAGAAGCTCAGGAACCGAAAAGACTTAGCAGTACGTTTTCAACAAATAGTTACGTTAATACGATACAAGTGCTATATCTTGGCGCATGGAAAACAATTTTAACCTTGAAAAGTGTAGTTTTGTGATAGAAGTTCGCGCAAATTAAACAGAGACTTCGTTCACTTCAATTTGGATATTGAATGAAGGTGAGCTCTCAAGATGATTTGTGTAGCACATTTCGAAGACGGACAATTAGTTACGAATAGGCACAGCTTTATTCGAAACTCAAAACCCGATTGCTTTCACACTCATCGCACATCCTCTCACGACTTTGAAACATTGTCTCGAATTCTTCATAATCTTCCCGGTTTCACCGTCACAAACACTGTAGTCATGGCGTACAACAATCTCAATTCTTTAGGCTATACCAATCCGAGTTACTCGTACATATATAAAGATGACGTAGCAGCCAAGCGAGTTTTTCTGGGGTAACGTCATCCCTAACAATCCTAGTTCCGACACAATTTTTAGTTCAACGAAGTATAGAAATGAAGTAACACAGATCAAAGTTTCCGTATTTTACACTACAGTATAACCTTCCCTAGAAACCATGTAATATTAGGGCATGAATACGAAATAGCGAAGCCCGTATCGAGAAATAACTGCTCATTTTTTGTTTATAAAAGCTATCGTTGGACATCAATTTTTGGTATCACTACCGAGTTACGTGGTGAGTGATCATCAATTTTGTCAGACCATTGACAAATGGCACAACCCATCAAGTGTGAATAATATGATTTAATAGAGTGCATCAGTATAAGAAGACTAACTGGAAGCGCACATCAAAAAAACTAATTTAGGGTGGCCCTATGAGAGCTCATCAACAGACAATACAATCGGTTCGTCTGGAGTAATCTAAAATTACATCTGCATTAATGAGTGATCCTTAAAATGAAAACCAAGGCAAAAATCACTGTACGTGTGGTCATTTTATCAATACAATTAGTAAAGTCTAAATGAATAAAATACGTAAAGCGATTTTTGCTTTTCTTTTCAGTTTAAGAATAGGTTCCTCTTTTCGACGGAATACACATTTCTACATCCATTGTGTCGCGGCGGAGTTGTGAGATTGTTCTATTCCAGTTCCGAGCCAGCTCGATACCTGACCCAGGTACTGTTGTTGCCCCGAAAGCCATCGACAATTCACAGGCTAAAACTCTAAAGCGTGATGCAGCTAAGAATTTCGGTCAAATACACTAACAAAGATCGGATAAATTATACTTTGTGATCAAAAATTCAAACATGTTTTGGTGAACTTTTTGAGAGGAAACGGGGCAGACACAGAGGGAGGGATGGGCGGCATGAGAGAGCGTATTCGTTGCGGGTCAGACGGCGCAGCAGCAGCCACAACAACAGCAGTAGCACCTGCACAGCTGAAGAAAGAAGCAGTCGCAGTTGTGAGTGATGAGCAGTAAAAGCAGAAAAACAGCAGCGGCAGTCAACAGCAATAGTAGACGAAGTGAGTAACAGTAATAGTTACAATAATAACCTACATCAGTAGCAGCAAGAACAAGAACGCTGCAGCAGTAGTGAGGAATGGCAGACGTACACGGGAGTAGTATCAACGGAGAATACATATAATAATAGTGAATGCTTAAGAACTATCACGAAAATAGTGAAACGAGGAACATGCACATCAATACCGCACCAAATGTGCAACAAAGGAATTCTGGAACGCACAACTAAGGCCAATTTAATATCATTATAAGTACTATTATCATACAAAGGTTCGACACGTGACATCATGCATTGCGTAATTTTTTGAACCAAATTTTTCCGATAAACCCAATAATTTGTATCAACTTGCAGATGATTAAGATCTGTGCAAATCCAATGATGATGCGTACCTAGAGTGGGTAACAGATTATTTGTGGCGTACGCATGATACACTCCTACAGGAAAGACCTGACACCATTAGTTTTGAATGGCACTACGTGGGATGCGAAATTTCAGAATCTCAATCGAATCATACCAGTAGTCAGAAAAAAAAGAAGCAAGAATCAGATGCATAGATACTATAATTAGTTGCACGATGCATGAGCTTCTTTTGGCGAGGATGGCACAAAAGAACGTGATATCAGGCAAAACTAAACCTACTGAATTTATCAAGCACATCCGATTCCGTAATTACTACGGAGAGCGAACGAGGACAGAGACACTGATACAAGAACCCGGCCCGCACCTAAAAGAATTAGTCAAAAAGTTCCGAGATCCCTTCTTTCTTCTGACGAGCGATAAGTCGTTAAGATAAACAGGACAATTCCCGGCAGCGCATCGTCTTTAGTCTCTAGCGCGATGATAGATGGACACCGAACTCGGCAGATATATCGAAAAGGCCAGCATGAGAGGTTTTCTGTAGCCACCTTCACGACTGGGCTAGAGAAAACACCCAATACACGCTGGGTAATATACATCAAAGGTCAACACTTTAGGAACAATTGGTCATTTAAAGTTAATGTTCCAAGAATGAAAAATTATTAACAACGTTCCAAGCTCAGAGTAGCATTTCCATTATAAAGGCACTCGAAACTCCTATCAACAGAAAATGATAAACAAAAAAGTACACATTGAAGCCATTACTGTCGAGAAAAATTCTGGATCCTGAAAAATAACTTTTCTCAGAAAATCTTGAACACTCAAGTTGCTCATTTCCAGCTAGCAACCAAACAAGACCTTGACATGGTACAAATTCATACTCTTCATATCACAATTTACTTGAAGTTGTCAACCATTTACTAAAATGCACATCGCACGGGCAATAACAGGCATTAATAATCGCAGGAAAAAACAGCACTTGAAGTGCTCAGGAATGTTAAAGGTAGCAAGCTGCCATTTTGTGAGCACAACCTAATAAAAAAGGAATTCTACTCTATAGAGTGACGCCACTCGAATGTTAACGAAAACCAATCGAGATGTGTATGTACAAGGTGATGCGCAGGACGTGGATCGACGCATCATCTCTCACAAGAAGGAACGCATGTTGGGAAGCGACAGACAGAGATCCCGGAGTTCGAGGAAGACTCATGTAGTTGAGGTGCTGGCGACATCTGGCATTTGAGCGAACACACCACCGCTCTTGCCTCGCTCGCTAGCTGCCTCTCTCGCTCGCCCGCCACGCAGCTAAAACACACCCATAAAAATAACTTACGACGAGACGAGCATCAACACCAATGCCATCGCTCAGTCTTGCATGATCTAAAATTCCCCACTACTGAGTTCTTGTCTTCGAAAGCCTCATCCACTTAAGAGTTTCGTACAGACATCTTAGAAAGAATAATGTTAAGTGGTATTCAAGTCTACAACCTACTCGAAACTATTTTAACATGACCATGACAAGGCGGAGTTCTTCAATATTGTCATTCATAAGTGACTTTAGACGGATAGGTCAATGATTATGGAAACGAAGATGATGAAGAAACATGGCACGTGAGGTAACAACCAAGTAGCAGTATCTAACGGTGTTTTTCCCTGGGATGTTTTTCTCCCTTCGTTCCAAGTTCAACACTTCATCTAATACTCTTCCATATCTGACTGAAAAGCGAATGTTAAATAAGAATAATTTTGAAACATAATTTAAACACAACTTATTGGAAAATATACTTTTATCATGAAAAGATACTGCATAGTTTTCCTCCCTTTACTCACACGAATAATTGTTAAGTTTTGAATCTGGTTTGAATTAACATAGAACTACTCTAATATTTGTCCAGTTGCTATAGAAAATATACGATTCAATTCTTACCTTACCACGACAGCCACTTACGGTTTTTCAAGAGACAAAAATGAAACGCATATCATTAACAACCCTTCGACCTCTTTCCATGAGAAGAGGTACAGTAAAGTCTACGGCACACTATAGATTTTTACACCTTCAGCAGAACCCCACCACCACCGTTACCTATTCTTGCACAAGCTGCTGAAGTCAGCAACAAGAAGCACACGAGTACCCCCAGAGCGATGTTAAGACAACACAATCACACCTCTTTCTTATCATCCGTAAAGGAGCTTCTTAGGTCTCTACAAGCTCTTACAGACGGAGCTACGGTTCAGGACAATCGAAATGTTTCGTGAAATTTTTAACCGATCGAACGAGTACTGGTGACTTAGTGAACTCATTGGTGCTTAGCTTGATCCATCTGTACACACACGTGTGCACAGACGAAAGAAAATAAGCATATCTTCATGAAACGCAGTTTTAGTTACACCATTTTTCCTGAATGCAGATCCGCAATAAGAAAAGTATTATATTTAAAAAATGGTTCAAGCCTTCCTAATCACAACTAATGTGTTCCCAAGGGTAGGAGAAAACCACCATTTAGTATGAAATTAACCCTTTCGGTACGATAGTTCAAATGGGTTAGGGAAAAATTTCCAGGGGAAAAATTTGTCCTTACCCATAATTGTCAGTGAAATTGTCCTAGTGTGGGTACTTTTCGCTTAATCAAGTGCCTACTTTCTAATTTTAATTTAAAATTTTTTTGGATCTTTCACGCTCTATGCTTGGCGACAGAAATTTTCGACGTTGACAATAAAGTTATTCAATTTACGGAGAAATTATTCATACGTTTTTGCATGAATTTATCAAAAATAAACGATGTTCAGAAACAATTTGCTCAAGTTAAATAGAAAGGTTATTGAATATGTTGTACGGACCCTGTAGCATGAACTTAGAGGTAGCCAATGGTAATGTACGCGTGTAAGCTTCTGGAATGTCTAAAAACTAGTTTCATGAGAGCTTGGAATTTCCCCAATTTCGTAATTTACTCCAAAATCTTCCCTCACTAGTTAAATAACTTTAAAATTAGGTTAGATTCCCTAAACTGGAAGAACTAGCCATCTTGGCACTGGAGTAGCCGTCAGTACCGAAAGGGTTAAAAGAATCAACGCCCAAGGTGTATCCCCACCCCCTGCGCATAGATACAAGCAAGGTTGGAATAAGTTTATGGTGCAGGATAAAAGTTGACGAAAGAAATAGATGCAAAAATGGACAGTAGTGAGCCGAGGTAGTGCTTAGCTACGTACCATCTTTGGTCTGTTGCTAAACAAAATAAAACTGTTCGATTTCAACTAAAGTACCACCCACTCAACCTCCAGCTTGGAACATCGTCCACATGAGAGGAAAATAATGGCAAATACAAACCACTGCTAGATCGTTAACCTAACTGTTCCTTCAATACCCCCAAAAATAGTGAGACCTCAACTCAAGATGAACTAACTAAATATCTATTATGAACAATGAACTATATTGCAGATGCTGCTCTTCGACTTAGTATGGATTATGTTATGCATTTTATTTACGCGGAAGTTATGTGAAAGACTATATTTGGGCTTATTTTTTTCATGGGCTTTATCTCGGAACTCACGTGCTACAGAAAAGTTCTCTCAATTATAAAATATAAGAGTAAATACTAAGATAATTTCAATTCATCAACCTCATCTTTCACATTTGAACGTTAGTTGTGTTGAACAAAAAGCTTCGCACCCACAAGTTCATTAGGATATTTATATTAGGAGTGAAACACGCTAAATATGATGGCACTTCGTGGGTTCAATCGAGTTCACTGTAAATACAGCAATCAAGGGGCAGAGGTGCACAGATGACACACCCCTCATGAAAGCACCGAGCGGCCTTGACGGCATGCAGTTGCGCTGCTTTCGAAAAATAGTTGATGATAATATACTTAGCGTCGAGCTTCGGCAGCATATCACTGCTCAACAATTGCCATGCCAGTGAAGAGTGTTCAGATAATCGAAACCATAGCAATATCATAACGACGATTGCGATATTGATACCTTCTTACCCAAGAAGAAGTGTGAGATTTGAATCATAGTAAAATAGAATCAATGGGCAAGTAGAATCACTGTGCTGGTAGCTACGTGTGACGTTGGGTGACTGTGGGGCAGTGAATCCTCTACTCTGATGCTTATGCGTGCGTAATTGGTACCTGACGGCCTGAGGCTTGACCAGCAACCTACGAATTGGCCACTCGGCTCTTATATAATGTCATATTCTATTTTATTCTAATGAAGCCAAATTAACTACAATATGAGAGAGCAGCGATTGATTTAGTAAAGGATGAGGGTACAACAGGCATAGTGTCCGCTTCTGAAGAGACACGGTTCTTGTTCGCACGTGTCACATTTTACGATCCAGTTTGTGACACCCGTAACAGCTAAGAGTAGCCGCGGGAACGTAAAGGCGTCAGCAGAAGTCAGGCCGCCGAACACAGTTGGCACTCCCGCAAGAGAGCCTGTGCTTCTGACACCGCCCGCAAGAGAAAGCCAGCGATAACGCGAGATAGCCCCAGGTGATGACGTTTGGTCCGTTGCTGAGCACTTCTCTCTCCAAGGCTTATGCCACAACTTTGTGTAGCCTGTTGCTCACTCAACACTTGCAGCATACTGCACTTGCATAAAATAGCTTATTACTAGCAGGCATCGCAGGAGATTACTAGCAGGCATCGCAGGAGATTACTGATACACTCCTAATTGTTGTGATGTTTCCACTAAACGTGATTCAACAGCTCGCATCCCGCTAGCAACAACCAAGCATTCCCAGACAAACTTACCATTTATGCACTAGCACAAATGTTCCTCACAAGTCTCGATGTTCGTTGCTGTAATTTGATGAAACAAAATTTTAAAACTGTATTCAGAAGGTCGTAAAAACATCAAGACAATGGATTGACATTTTAATTAATTAATTTAATTCTATTCACGCTATTATAATTTGTTGTTCCTCAAAAGAGGATTGAAATTAGATCAAAAATTAGTTAAGCCTCTCGAACTACAGCAAAGAGTCTCCAAGAGAGGAAGGAGCAAGGCATAATTTAGTATGAAATTAAGGAAATGGGGAATCTATGCACAAGGTATTTCCCCACACCCTCTGCATAGAAACAGCAACATTAAAAGTAGTGTATGAACCTTGGGAAAAATTGAAGAAGAAATAGATGGAGAAAAAAGCAGAGAACTAAAAAACATGGTTCAACACGAAACTAAAAACTGTTCTATTTCAACAGAAAAACGCATCCCTAACTTTCAACTCGGAATCTTACGTTTTCCACTGGGAGCGCTAATTCCCACTGATTCGATTGTTGTAGCACCTTAAGGAGGAACAGGGTATACATTCATTCACTAAATATACCATCTAATTTGTGGTCATTAAAATCGACCTTTGATCCCATGAAACTTATGCAAAGCATAGAAAGTCTAACGTGACAATCGTTTTGTAGGTACGAATGCAATTGAATTTTGTCTTTCTAAGAGGGAGACAGCCTATTCTACTTCTATTTTTTTACAATTGAAAGTAGTAAAAATTTACGTTCTAACCTAAAAGAAGACAACCACCAGATGGGTGCATCAGAAAACAGCATCTTCAAAGCCGGTCTAACTGAAATTTCTGAGTAGAATTAGAAATGTGCTGACTTCTTGAGCTCCTAGCGTAAATGAGAAAAAGTAAAATTACCTTGTGTATTTCCTTTATAATTACAGCCTGCATTCGCCTAAAAATTTACGAAGAAACTATTGAACTTGTATAATTGGACGTTATAACTGCGAGTTTGATACCTACATCAAAAAAAATTCCGGGGTATTCGTGTGGGCACAGTATTAAACATCTTTCAATGAGAAATTGACTGGACCAGCATTGAAAGGGTTGCCTTTACCAGTCAATCTACGATTCTGAGTCACAATGACTCCAACTCTCTGTTAATGTGATAAATTTGATTTAATAGATTTAAACAATCTGGTTCGGAATTTTTGTCAGCGACTCGCATTTTTACTCTGCACGCATTAGCGTGGGGTGCGACAAAAATAACACTAAAATTTGAGCTGCTTCAATACATGCAGTTGAGCGTAGAGTAAGTCTCCCATAATCAAATCCAGCAAACTCGCACCTACAAATTTGGAGAAGATGCACCAAAACGAAACTGAAAAATGTCAAAAAAGCGTAACTGAAAAATGTCAAAAAAGCGTAACTGAAAAATGTCAAAAAAGCGTAACTGAAAAATGTCAAAAAAGCGTAACTGAAAAATGTCAAAAAAGCGTAACTGAAAAATGTCAAAAAAGCGTAACTGAAAAATGTCAAAAAAGCGGAACTAAAAAATGTCAAAAAAGCGTAACTAAAAAATGTCAAAAAAGCGTAACTGAAAAATGTCAAAAAAAGCGTAACTGAATGATATCAAAAAAGCGTAACTGAATGTCAAAAAAGCGTAACTGAAAAATGTCAACAAAAAAAACGTAACAAAAATGTCAAAAAAGCGGAACAGAAAAAATTTCGACAAGCGTAACTATAAGTATCAAAAAAGCGTAACTGGAAAATGTCAAAAAACGTAACTGAGAGATGTCAAAAACGTAACTGAGAAATGTCAAAAACGTAACTGAGAAATGTCAAAAACGTAACTGAGAAATGTCAAAAACGTAACTGAGAAATGTCAAAAACGTAACTGAGAAATGTCAAAAACGTAACTGAGAAATGTCAAAAACGTAACAGAAAAATGTAAAAAACCTAACTCTAACGCTACCAAAACGTGAAGTGCGCGGACAAGAAACGTAGCGTAACACAACCGACGAGTCGGGTAGAGCGCGACTTGTCCTCTCTAGAACACGTCCACTCTCGGTGTGGTAGAGGAAAGATCGAAATAGCTTAGCTGAGTGACCCGACCCCTCCATTCCCCCTCCTCCTCCTCGAGGAAACTAGTCTTGCGTGCACGCGCTCCCTGCCTAAACGCGTTTCAAACCAGCACTCGACGCGTTTCTGCGCTCACGGCCCACACGTGATCAGTACCGAAAAGAGACGCGCTACAACCACTTGCGAACACCGTGTTTCTGCCATAATAATGGAATTTACTGATATTCGATCGGTGGTCCTACTCCCAGTGACATAAACGCAGTGATTCAGAAGTGCACGCTTTGTTTGTGAACTAAATGAACAATTGACACTTATTGATTTTCCCCATTGGAAAAGAATACTACAAATAAAGGGATATTTCATACTGCTACTTCTATGGTTTTTGCGCTAGACAAAAGACGAGTTTTATCGTTGATTTAAGCAAGTGTCCTATAAAGGTATACAGGATGTTTTACAATTAAAATTACAGAACTTTAAATATATTAGGATGAAAAAATTTCAGCACTAACGTCCAATTTTCATCATTGTAAACCAAAAAAAAACGGCGTATTCTAAAAGCAAATTTAATAAAAAAAAATTGAATAGCTATTTCATTTTCCTACGTTTAAAATCCGCAGCGGAAGCGTTTCGAAAGTTGAAAAGTGAGGTTCACACCAGAGCCATGAGAAGAATAGCATTACTTTGATTAAAATGCGCATTCACTTCCCTCCCGAGCTTTTTGTTGCCCAGCGACAGAGACGATCATAATTAAACTTTATCTTGTTGAGATACTTTCGTTCCTATAAAAGAATTGTGACCATGAGTTCTGCCACACTGGCCTGGTTAGAGACATTAAGACGCGTTCCCTTAGGGATCATAAAATATGCAATAGCCATAGGTTAGTACGGTTTACCCATTCTATGCCTTGGGGACTGGCACCCCCAGGGAGACACTGTTAGGAGACTTAAGCTACAGCTGAGCCTTCCATCTTTCCCGCGCATTCCGCTTTTACAGTTTTCTTAGCTTCTCTATCCGTTTTTCCTCTTCCTTCCTACTTTGCTGTTTCTATGTACGGAATATCCTGGGGTGGGTACACAATTTAGATTCCCCCCATTTTCTACAGTAATAAATGGTCTCCTCTCTCTACTCTTTTGAGATCGATTTTGTTGTTGTTCCGTAGCAGTCTCAAACTTGTTTAACACTATATTTGAGAGTCTAACACTGACTAATGTATTTATACAGAAAAAAGGAAAGAAATGCTCTTCAGAATGCACCAGGAGCAGAAGATGTGGACGAACCTTCATCACCCTCTCGTTACAGTCAGCGTCACTTCGCAGTCCTTCGTAGCGTACAAGGATCATCCAAATCTGCGTTTCTCTAAGGTGCGACAAGGCCCAGACCAAGTCACACAAATAGAGAACCTTTGCCCTGTCCAGAACTAAGGATCATGACAGTGTCCGCAGCGACAAGCTGAACTCTCTCGCGCTACGAGCTTTTCGCGCAGGACATGCGAGCCATGATTTATAAATGCAGGCTCTTGTTTAGATTCGGTGTCCGTTTCTTCAAACCCCGTTCTCTGCCCGTTTCCAAGCTTTAATAATTTAGAAACGACTTTACATGAAAATTCGTGACACTAATTTCAGCAAAAAGAAACGATGTTCAAAGTTCCACCACCGAGTGTATAACTCGGCGATAGAACTTTCACACTAGTGATACTAACTCAAAAATAAAATAAAAATTCCAGCCTGAATACCAGACGATCTACTTACTAAATTGAAGCTTTGTTCATTTAATGAAGATGCCTTTTAAGAAAGGTTTTCATGCGAAGGTTAGATTATTAGTTAGTTTAAGCCTCCCTATCCGCCACATAGGCGATCCACAGACAGGAAAGCACCATTTAGTATGGAGTTAAGGGAACGCGGAATCTGTGCAGAAAAGGCATAGAAACAGTAAATTGAGAAAGAAATTCATGAAACAAGATCAAAGTCGAAGAAGAAAGTAGTAGGTGCTGAAAAACAGAACAGTGAACCGAAAAAAAGATGGTCCTTAACGTAACAATTCCCATAGATACAATTCCCATAGATACAATATTTGCATCCCCCCGAGGGGCTCCATGCAAAGAAAATAGGAAGCGATCGAAGAAGTTGAACAGGCAATATTGAGCTTGGGCTTGAGGTAGGCGTCTATACTGACACTGGCAAGCACCACCAAATGAGGGAAACTTAATACGAAGACTCGGTGACTTTAGCCTGGTACTGCCGAGAAATGAATGGTGTCATCTGAGTGGCTTCTATTTAACTCATGCACGTAGCCATAAAACTGTCAGGTAACAAAGCTAATTGAAGACTAAGAAACTTATTTAGCCCAGTTCACTTCCCAATCGACAAGACAAAAGGTCATGTCCACTTCATCGTAACCGGAGGCATTTCTCCTGGTACCTAAATCGAAAATATGTGCGACGCTTTACTGGAACGCTGGTATTATCCTACAAACACAAAACAGACATGCTAAATATTGTCTTACAAACATTAAACTTTTCTTTCCAGTACAACGATATGCAAGAAAATTAATAAAAATTCCGATTACCATGTGGTCGTTTTCTTGGAAATACGTTTCTCCATTAGTCAATTACGAACAGTAAATAACACCTCCATTGTTTACATCATATACCTCTTTCACGCTTCATGCCTCGAATACAAAACTGACCCGTCTGCTCAACCTGCTCAATGGAAGACTATCGATAGCACTCAACAACCATTAATTAAACATAGGAGAATTGATGTTCAAAACTTAACTGGTCAAATTAACGAGTTAGCAAAACTGGCGAGCTCACAGTAATAACCAGTTCTGCACTGGCTATAATAAACATAAAAATTATTGGAAACGAAGATAAATTTAATAATTTGTAGTTTAGAGCACATGGGATTTCTTAAATTGGTTTTAATTCTTCGGTTTCACTGCACCACAATTCATAATGCGTTCACAATTACAACAATGATAATTATTGTCCCGTCAACAGTTATTTCTTCAAGATAAGTTTCACTTAGATTCATCTAAATTTAAAATTCAGATAAAATTCCTTTCCATCAATTTAAATGGTTGATTCAACATCAGAACTACTTAACCAAGCATCGCAGAAGCATTAATACAAAATAAGCATTTAATCACACGTTAGACAACACAAATACTAAAATAGGGTAGCACACATCATTACCAATCAATATGACAACACTAGCAGCAACACAAACACGAAGGCATAATCCGCAGTGATATTACAGCTTTGTGGAGGCTCTCTCGAGACCACCATTTCGGAGCCGTGGAAATGCTGCTGGTGTGAGCCAGTGAGCGACAGCGAGCGAGGAAGGGATAGAAAGAGAGAGAGAGAGAGAGGAAGTGCGGGGGAAATGGAGCAGCTATGGACGGGGAGAGGAGGAGGGGCAAGTGGCCCACGCGAGCGGGGGAAGGGAAGAGGAGGAGGAGGTGACATGAGGGTGTAAGGGTAACGGCCGCCAAGCTATTGATTGCTAGAGAACAGGATCCCGGCCAGCTGCTGCTGCTGCCGCCGCCGCTGCTGCTGTACAAGCGGGCGCGCAAACTCGCGCGCTCGCAACGCACAAACAATACGTACTATTTTGACACCCTCCATTATTGTACTACGTCTTCAGACTAGTTAATACCTAACTATTTGCATCGAGATTTTCAAGATTGAAAATTGCATCGAGAATAAATCAGTGCCATTCGTGTTTAACTTGACAAAACTCGTAGAATATGAGATCAAAACTCAAGCTGACATCGTGAAGAGAACAAAAATTTGCAGTTGAATTTTTCGAGTTATAGCCTTCGGAAGATCATAAAATAATGTCAACAGAAAGTATCACCTCAGCGTACTTAATAAATTCATTTTTGAATTCAGTTCAGTTTAAAAGAGTGAGTAAGACACATATTTTTTTATTCATTTATTTCGAACTAAAATCACGGCTTTCAACCAGCCGCCGTATTTGAATGAACGACCACAGTAGCCTATCTTTTGTTAAATATATAATTACACCTACTAATCGCTACAACTACACTGCTTTCAAAATTTGCAAATAACGATGCTAGTTATACACAGGTCAGATACACTGCCGATGGTCCTTCACGACTAAGATTCACATAAAAAAAAACATCAAGAACTTTCCCATGAAGTAATTCAAACTCTGTGCCAAATTTCAGATAAGAAAATTTTCAGTTGAAATGAAATATGTTGGCCGTAATCATATCAATGGAGGAAATGATACATAGTCCATGGTTACACAACTAAATTTAATCTAAAACTTGGTCCAAAACTTACGGTCATCCCAACTTTTCATCACAATGAGCGACTGAATTATCGACTAGCAAAGTCCGTGCAACCTGGAGTCAGAATAGAACACGGTAGCCCGCATGCATTTGCACATACGGAAAGGCTTAATCAAGCCTTTCAGTAAAATTATTTAACGTATAAGTTTAACATGAGTATTGCTTTGAACATTTACGGTAATAAACGATGAAACTCAACTTGGCAAGAGTGGTAGGAACCCGATGAGGAACAGATGCCTTATGAGGACAATCGAGTGTTAAACCACCTAATAATTCAGGGATTAGATTATTAGTTAGTTTAAGCCTCCCTATCCGCTACAAAGGCGATCCAAAGAGAGGAAGGAGGAAGGCACCATTTAGTATGGAGTTTAGGGAACGTGGAATCTACGCAGAAAGGGCATAGAAACAGTAAGATGAGAAAGAAGTTTATGAAACAAGATCAAAGTTGAAGAAGAAAGTAGTAGGTGTTGAAAAAACAGGACAGCAGTGAACCGAAAAAAGATGGTCCATAACAGAACAAAAACCTATTTTATTTCAACAAAAAGGAAGCCTACCTAACCCTTAGCTCGGGCCCTCTCATAGTCAATAATTCAGGGAAATATTTCCCTAAAATTATCTAAAAATTGTCAAAGGTTCATTTTTGACACAGCAAAGCCACACGAATAGCCAGTGACTACTCCTAATTGGAGCACTTTCAAATAACGAATAGTACAATGCGAGGTGCCAATAATAAATTGATATTATTTATAACAACAGAGAAGCACTGTAAAATTTTAGCTGCAATGAGCGTCGCAGAACACGCTCAACCAAGATAACATCACACCACTTTTCTACGCAAGCTGGAATTCAAGTATAACCGTGAACAATACTGGCGTTTGGAGTTGCTCGCACAAAAAAGGTGGGGTTCTTTCAAAAAGCAAAACGAAAAACTTATTTTGAACCTGAAGGAAGGTTCCTAGCCCACTACATGGGGGCCAAATTCCAAATTGAACGCCAACGACATAAAGTTGCCATTAACATTCTCTTGAAAACTCGCAGGGTATGGGACATTTACTCTGAATTTGCTGAACTATACAGCCCATCTTCAAAGAAAATCATTAGCTAAAAGAAGCACGAATACTAGCAGGAGTGCTGCACAGAGCCAGGAGCGAATCTAGTACCACAAGAAACTCTTTTAATCTGAGAGTAAGGAGAGAAGGCTATTATTTTACAATTGTCAAAACCTAGTGCATCTCTTAGCCATAAGTAATATACGATAGTTACGCAGATCGTGGAATCGTATTAAGAAGAGTTACATCCGTTCTAATGGAAGAATAGAGAATTTTGAATTACAATATCAGCTTCTTCCGGAAGTCGTTTCAAAATGAGTAAGAAAAGAATATGTAAAAGCTTGCAAAATTGTCAGATTAGATTATAGGTTAGTGCCTCCCTAACTGCTACAAAAAACAGCGTATCGAAAAGAGGAAAGCACCATTTAGTATGGAGATAAGGGAATGGGGAATCTCTGCAGAAGGGGCATAAAAACAGTAAGTTGGGAAATAAGTTCTGAAACAAGACAAAAATTGAAGAAGAAAGTAGTAGGTGCTGAAAAACACGACAGCAGTGAACTGAAAAAGGTGGTCCTTAACATAGCAAAAAATACTTTACTGCAACAAAATGAAGGCCTACCTAACTCTCAGCTCAGGCCCTCACACATTTTCCCCCCTGAGAAGCAAAATTGTCAAAGCAAATCACTGACCTGAGCTCAAAGTCTTTTCGATACAATTTTAAAATGCAGAGCCAAAAAATGGCAAGCGATAAATTTTACAACAGTATGATGCTGGCACAGATAAAACGTTTGTTGAATAAAAATTATAGAAAATTTTCCGAACACGCGAAAGGTACGTAAATTTGCTATTACATTCGCCTGAACATTGTTTTGTTCTACCCAATAATTTCATCCAAAATCATACGCGTCTCTAATATTTCAGTTTAACCAAAGAGAAACTTTTAAGCCTAGTTATCAAATGATATTTCACTTTCATCAAAGTCCTCAAGAACGACCGAGTAGAATGAAAATCATTTTTCAGAAAAAAAAATAAATTAAGAAGCATGCAATATTTCGAATTGAAACATTTTATAGTGAACCAGAAGACTGCGACTAGACCACCCGATGCTTAATGTTGGCTGATACTTTACATTAGAACTTGGACACCCTGAGGATATCTGATACAATATTCAACAGCACGGTCTCCACACAAAATCATCAAGCCAAAAGGGTTCAAATATTGCGTTGTATGGTCACGCGCCTAATGTTATCGATCCTCTAGTCCTCAACACAGAGAAAAATTACTTCTCGTTATTCAAATAATACAATGTTTGACTCATATAACCAATGATTCAGAAAACGTGAGGCAAATTTTTATCTTGAAGACCAGGTTGAATGAAGATGTGCAACTCAAATGTCGACTATATAAATCTAAAACAATGAATAAACGCGATACAATGAAACAATGAACACTGACATTAACCAGTAGCTAAGTAATAGTAAATCAGACATAAATACAATCGTAACTTGATAATCCCAGAAAACAATCATCAGAAAACTACCCAGAGAACATCACACCACTGTACTTATCTGAGTTGTGTTAGTTCTCGAATGAAATTGATGTCACCGGATGCATATGGAGCAGGCAAATGAAATTACATTTTTAATAGGACACTCTTCACTTATTCCGAACTGAACATGCAGAAGCGTCACACTCACGTTGACAGGAAAAAATTCAGTTTGAACGGTAATTTACTTCGTATAGAATTTACATAGCAGTCTTTTATCAATGACATATAATCAAAGTTAAACATTTATAAGATTTAACCAATCTTACTACTAGGTGTGGAATAAACCCCAGCAGCAGGTGGTTACGGAAAGCTCCACCAGAACGAAAAATTAAGATTCAAAGTGTCTTCATTCCACACTCAGATATTTTACTTCCACTGACTTGTCTCACAACTTCAAAACAGTTTTGCACTATGAGGTGCACAAACGTGTAACGATTACAACGTCGTCGTCTTTTTTTCTAGCTAGGTGCACTAGACACTTTCAAACGAAAGTAACTTTAAAGCCTCCTGCTTTGCGCACGTCCCCAGGGGACCAAAAGCGATTTTCTACAACGATTCTAAAGAAAATCCTGCCAATATTCTCTTTCCGCGCACACAACATATGAATTAATTGATAAATATTAATTAACCAATCATGGAGTACAGACAAAGGTTACTATAATATGCTAACGCTCAAAAGTGGTCAGAAAATTTTATTTCCACATAGCTCACTTCAGACACTTCAAATACGCATTAGTCAAATATTTGGAGTTCAGTTCTTGCGTGCAAATGTCGATACAAGAATTAAATGACTAACACAGCTATTCTACACGGGTGACACAGTCGGTCCTCCCCCTGGTTATCAGAGATCGTCAAAATGCACAATACAACGTCCTCATTCAACACAGATCTTCACTACCATTCGATGAGGTAGACCGATTATCCAAGTTACGCGATGTCTCTATTACCACGTGAAATGAAGATCTGGTCTATGTCATACCAACGTCATTATCTGGCCCGCTGGCAGATTTTGAAATACAGTTAGCAACTCACGTGAAGTTGATCCACAATTAATCATGTGAAAAATTTATTCCAAGAAAGTTTCAACGTTAACTCTCAAGTAATTATTGTACGAGTTGAATATTATAAACCAACGTTTCCCAACTGCGATCATAGCAAAATCAAACATCACTCACGAGGTTTTGAAGGATTTAACGCGTACCTACCTTGACTGATTTTGCATGTTTCCCATGCCAATAAAAGAAACAACTTTGTTATTTAAATAAAATACTAGAGCTAATTTTCTGGTCCTAATTCACACCAAGAACAAGGCTCCAAAAATTTATTATGATTCATACTTGAAGCATCCAGAAAGACAAGTCCGCGACTCACACTGTCATGACCCACGTTCAAGAGCAAGTACACATCAGCTCTTCACGAGGCGAGAGCTAGTGCACACCAACTCTTCACGAGACGAGAGCAAATGCACAGCAGCCCAGTATGAGAAGAGAGCAAGTGCACATCAGCCCAGCATGAGACGAGAGCAAGTACACATCAACTCTTCACGAGACGAGAGCAAATGCACATCAACTCTTTACGAGACGAGAGCAAATGCACATCAGCCCAGCATGAGACGAGAGCAGGTGCACATCAGCCCAGCATGAGACTAGAGCAGGTGCACATCAGCCCAGCATGAGACGAGAGCAAGTGCACATCAGCCCAGCATGAGACGAGAGCAAGTGCACATCAGCCCAGCATGAGACGAGAGCAAGTGCACCTCAGCCCAGCATGAGACGAGAGCAAGTGCACATCAGCCCAGCATGAGACGAGAGCAAGTGCACATCAGTCCAGCATGAGATGAGAGCAAGTGCACATCAGTGTTCACGAGGCAACGCGTAAGAAGATGAGTTTCCCAGAAATTTCAAGAGGCTGGTGACGGACGGACTCAGAATATCTGGTATATCTAAGCTCGCTTGAGATTTCTTTCGTCAGGTCTCGAACGAAAAGCAGCAATCAATGTCAAATGTGTTGTGACAGATAAAATACTGGAGGAAATTTACGACAAATAGGACAAACCAACCATGCTTGCAGACGACTCTCAGGTGCAATGAAAAATCAGTAACTCAAATTACCAACGGAAGTTCTCACAGAAGGTCATCTGAGATCACGACCTCAAAAAGTGCTCTTTTCTCCGAGATTACACCCGAATGAGCCGGACTGTTTTCTCAACGTAATGCACGTTTAGTGCCATGCGTAAACATCGGACGCAGAATGACCGAGTGAGTACGTATGCCCAGGGATGTCGGCACACGACTAACATTCCCTCCCTCTCCGCCCGCACACCTCACCTCAAGCACGCCAAATGCCTGCCTCCCCACTCCTCTGGATGCATCTCTACTCTGCACCCCCCAGACACTGAGCTACAAGCGTGACGTCACTACACGTGCTACGGCACTGGTGGCACACTCACTCACCAACCCCCTCCTCCTTTGCCCGCCTGGGCCGCACTCATTCACAAACGCTGCTGCTGCTGCAGCGTACGTATCACCACTACCGTCCGTGGTGACGTCACAACCATGCTTGCACTCGACATGCACGCTACCCGTTTGTGCCAAGCATCACATGCACGCTCGGCTTCGCTGGGAGGCCAACGGGTCACGCGGTCTCGGATTTCAGAGTCGATCTTCATACGCTGAATACTCGGAAAATATTCACTTGCATCCTTCGGTGGAATAGGCTCGTTTCATTACACCTTTATCCTGCTAACGACCGACTGATGACATGACGGTTAAAGCTGAGGACCTACTTCGGAAATAGAACGGAAATTCACAATTGTTTCACGGGAACGGAATGCGAATGTTCAAAATTGGAATGTAGGCCTTCGTAGGTACTGAACGAAGTTTCACGGAAACGGAATGACGCTTCACAGAAACGAAATGACGCTTCACAGAAACGAAATGACGCTTCACAGAAACGAAATGACGCTTCACAGAAACGAAATGACGCTTCACAGAAACGAAATGACGCTTCACAGAAACGAAATGACGCTTCACAGAAACGAAATGAAGCATCACAACACAAAATGAAGCATCACAACACAAAATGAAGCATCACAACACAAAATGAAGCTGCACGGAAACGGGACGAGGTTTCACGAAAACGGATGTTGGATTAGGTTTCACGAAAACGGGTGTTGGATTAGGTTTCACGAAAACGGGTGTTGGATTA